>JAGDQP010061216.1:0-12077 GCA_022664845.1 Lepisma saccharinum
ATCATCTCCACTTCATCTTTCTCGCAGTCTTTATTATATTTTCTACGCTTGTTTCTGTGCTAATACATTCATTTGTTTCTTTCCCTCGTAGTTATTCCTAGCATGCATCTCTCTATTGCTCTTTGTATGACTCAAACTTTGAGTCGTTTGCGCATTCAATGTCCAAGTTTCACAGTCATTATTACAGATAAGAAAGATTGATTATAAATTTTACGCTTCAGACACATTGGTAGTTTCCTTTTGAAATAAAGTGTAGTCTTCTAAACTAGCCTCACGCCATTTTGTATATTCTATTTATTTCATCCGTCTATTTGGAACTCGATGTTTTTAGATGCCCTAGGTAAACATACTCATCAACTATTGTCTCTGCGTGAATATTTCCTTCTTTTCAGCAGGTTAATTGTACATTACCTTTTGTTTTACTTAAATTCATTTTAAGTCCCATTTTCGCGCTCTCAACCCTTCCATTCTGGTTTGTAGTTATTCTGTACTTAAAGAAAAAGGATTATATCATCAGCGAAACGTAGGTGATTAAGGTAATAGCCTATGGCTTTTATTCCAACTTCATCCCAGAACTCCCTCCAGGACTTCTGAAAATAGTTTTGGAGAAATTGAATCTCCTTGCCTTACCCCTTCTCCAACTTTAATTTTTTCACTCTCTTGATGTAGTGCAATGATAAATGTGGAAGTCGAGTAAAGGTTTTGCAGTAACTTGGTGTATACACTTTCGATGCCGTGATGTTCAGGTGATTTGAGTATTGCTGCCAATGAGATATATACAGAGTGTTGAAGAATAGCACCGATAAAACTACCTCATGAGCAGTCCCAAAATTTTCAGAGGGTATACGCTAAATTTCCTCAAAATTCAAGTGGGCGTGTTTCCATTAACTTTTGGCCCATGTTTACATTAAATATATATAGATGAAATAAATTAACTTCTACAAAACATATATAAATCATTTGAAACTCAAAAGGTATTTCAATGTAATAAGTTCACAGGAGTAATTGAAACATTAAATAATTATAAACTGAAGTATACGCATTGTACCAGAAGGTGTACGCTAATGAGTAAGGTTAACCAGAGGGTATACCCTCGACTAAATCCCTGCTCACAAGATACCGGAAATTAAAACTAGAAAGACCTATAGACTATCGGGAGTGCACAAATCTTCTATTCTGCGCTATAGACGGCACAAAGCGTTGAAAGTTAACTTAAGAGCTTCATATCCAGGCACGGGATTCCCTAACGAAATTAATGGATTCCCAGAAATTCTCTGAAGTAACGGTGGATCGAAATAAGCATGAACGGGACTAACTTCCAAGAAGTAACAATAATACATTTGCGCGAATTCGATATCTCAAACAGGTTTCCTTTATGGGAGGAATTTTAAATAATGATGCTCGGGTACATAACAAAAGGACTAAAGCATACATTTCAATGAATGTTTGATAAATTTATCAGTAAAAGAGACTGTTATTGCCCAGTTAGATGGCGCTGATCACGTCTATCATCTGTACTGATACGGAAAGAAGTTCCATTCATGCTTATTTCGACCCACTATTTACTCCGGAGAAGGCTTGGAAATTCCTTACTTCTTTTGGGAAATCCCTTGCGCATCCACTGCACAATTATGGAATATTCATTACTGGATAAAGCAGGTTCGATAAACTTGGCAAACTTTATTTTTATATGGGCCAGTCTTGTAACTTTGGACTTCGACCCGTCACGATTCGCCTTTAGCTGTTAAAATCCACACCCATGCCCCTGCCGGGACTCGAACCCGGGACTTTCGAGCCGATGGCCTACCGCCGGAGACTGCTAGTCTAGTCTAGTAGTCTTTGAGGGACCATGTGGCCTCAGTTCTACTGTTCATCAAGCTTTAATTTTCCCTACAGCGTCGAAACGAACCATTTGGGAACCTTCGATGGTCTATACTTTTCTTATTTTCATGTCAGTAATCTCTAGCTGATTTGACCCTTTGGTGCTGGGTCAATAAATTGAAAACTGTGGAGGAACGACTTGTGATATTGTCATTAATTGTTTTTGGTCTTAAGGAACACGCATGCTAAATTTTAAGTTTCTAAGCTCAGCAATTTTTTTAGTTCTCATATTCCATAACTTAAGAGCTTTTCGTTTCCTTTGCCCATCCCCAACCTTAATGGCTTTTCTTCTCCCTTACCCCCCACCCCCTTCCTAGGGGGTATCGAAAGATAGCCGTTATCAAGGTCAAAGCTCAAGCTGTTTCCGAGTTGCACCCCCATTCCCATTTCACCCCTGTGGGGGATAGCAACCTTTCAATGCCTTTACTAATCCTTCTAGGTCCTAAGAAATATGTGTACAAGATTTTGTTCCAATCCAGCAAGGGATGTGGAATTGTATAGCTTTCAAACAAACTGACTTTCAGTTTTATATAGATTAAACAAACAATACAACACAAATCATAGACTTAAACATAATTTATTTTTCTTCATCTTAAGTCTTCATTGATTCTCAGAGGTATTATTGTTTGATTCATTGATTCGTCACAGCTAAAGACCAGTCCTACTCTCAGTGGTGCGTGAGGTCCTAAGTTTGATTCCACTCCTGCCCTTCATTCCACCAAATCCTTTCATCATCATCCATTCGGCCTGAGCAAAAGTTGCCTTAAGGCCTTAGAATTAAATTCAAATTTAACTAGTCCTGCTAGTACCACAAAAACAATTACAACTTTTGTTTACACTGAGATCAGTTGCTACACTTGTTTGCATTGAGATCAGTTGCTACACTTGTTTTCTTCCATCTTCTGTTTCCCACTTCATTATCTTAATACAATATAAAACAGTAACACTAAACTCACGGATGCAGAAAAGGTTTTCCTGAACAAGTTTTATTTTTTATATTTTATTTTTAGAGTTGGCTGATTTAAGCACAACCCTCTCCATTCTTTCTGATTTTTTGTAATTGTTCCCGAACTTCGTAATACAGTTTGCATAATATATTCAACATAAATCTACCGGACAATTAATGGATGAATGACAGCGGCATTGTTTCATTCCTAGTAACGCTCAAGAGACATAGGTGGCAGGATAATTTCAATAAAATGGGACTTCGTTGTCTATATTACTGTTTTATCTATAACTCATAGAGAAACTTGCATTAAAATGTTTTGAACAACTGACGCTGTGTGGATTTAGTAACATAGATTAGAAATTACAATCGACGTTACTAAATCCAATTAGATAACAGAGTACGAAAAGAAAATACGAAGAATCTTCAATGATTAATAGTGCAGAATCATAGTTTTTTAAATTCACAGAGCAGCGTAGGGATTCACAGAGGTAAGATCTGTGTTGAGGCACGTCACGAATTACGGGCACAAATAAAATTAAATAAAGAAGACAAGATACACACGCTTGATAAAGGTTCTAAGTTGTATCTCCAAATGTAAAGCTACACTGATAAATTCAGTTAGAACCGACTTCAGGCTAAGTATTATATATCATTTATCTAATTAATTTTTGCCCTTTTTGGGAGAGACAGGCCCAATTCTAAGCTACAAACAAGAATAGTTTTTTCTATAAAATACGCTATTATAGTAAATATTCTTTTAAGACATATTGTCCTATTGCCTCCTTTCCCTTAACTTCCCTTACCAACTCCAATAAGTCTATATCATGGGTAGAAATAGCAGGATAAGTCAGAATAAGGAAAGCAGTGGCAGCCCACCCAACTTGGAAAAGAAGCGGAGGAGCCGTAGGAAAACTGAAAAAGAAAACAAGAAAGATACTGAACTTGAACTTCACCAGAATTCCCTTCATAGAGAAACTGAGGAACGTGACCACTCTCCACAGAAGACAATTAGAAGTAAAATTGACGAAGAAAAAAAACCACAAATGAAAAATTCCTCTCCCATAACCGTAAAGAACTTTCCTCTTCACCAATTTATCAAAAAGACAAAGATAGAAATTCTGGTAACTTCCAGTCTAGCACAAATCCTTCTAAAATAAAAAATCCTTACATCCCAACCAACCCTTTCCGTCCTGAATACAGAAAAATAATGACTGACCCTCATAATGAAGAAATTGTACAGAGGCCGTACCTGATAATCAGATTAATAATCAAACTTTCCAAGAAAGGCAAGATGCTTCTAACACTAAATAAGTAGTTATAATTAAATACGTGAAGCAAGAATTACTTAATACACAAAATGTGCACACAAAGATAACTGAAAAAATCTCAAAAATTGAACTGACTGTATACCTAATTGAGAAGCAAACGGATCACAGAATACATTTTAAGGATAGCACAGAGAAGGACAAATTTCTCAAGGCATTTAAAGAAGCAGATTTTGGTACACATGCTAAATTAACATCCTATAATACAAAAAGATTGGCTCCCACATTTAAGCTCACCAAAACATCCTTTTCATGCGTAATTTAAAATATATCTACTAATACTAAAGCAGAAGATGTTAAAACTTATCTGAATAATCAAAACATTCCATATTACTAATTCTGTAAGAATTAAAAATAATAAAGGACCTCTTTCTATGATCCGACTTTTCACAAAGGACCCAGCAGTAGTGAGCAAACTTATTGTAAACGGCATTACCATAGGTTTCACCCGTTATGGAGTGGCAGACTCTATTTCGAACGGACGGCCATTTCCTTGTAGAACTTCGTTATAAATATCATGAAGATCAGAGATGTCAAAATCCTCTCACCTGTTACAAGTGCGGTAAATGCCATTTAAGTCACACCTGTACAATTCAACCAAATAATAATTACTGTGCAAGATGTAAGAGACATAGACACAGAACAGCAGCATCAAATTGTCCTTTTCTGTCCATTCCACAGCACAAAAAGAAACCCAGTTAAAATCTACAGATCTAAAAATCCAACTTCTAATGGAGCGGACACAGTGGATCTGAGTTCCAAAACGATTGATACCACCGAAAAAGATGTAAAAGACATTAAGGATACTGAAGAGTAAGGCTTCCGCAAAGTTTGCAGAAAATGCAAGACGACATTTTAAGATGGATGTCCTCGGTACTGTTCATGACGCTACCTCAACATTCTCAACAAAGATTGCAAACAGCTATTAACCAATCTTCTACTGATTTTTTTCAGTGTGAACTTAATATTATAAAGTCCATTGACGGCCACACATATATTGGAAAAGAAAAAAATGTCAAAATGAAAAAAAGCAAAACCGACAGAAACTAACTGTACGGATACTGAAAAAATAACATCTTACATGACAAAACGTCCCACGGAAACACGACGAGAAATAGCAACAACTCTAACGGAATAAGCTATTGCTCAGCTATACCCAAATTAAATTGTTATAATCTTAATCTAACCAAAAAAAATCACCTTTTTCCTGGTATATTTCTCAACCATTTTTTTTATCTTATTTGAAATCTAATTAAGACTTTTATTAATGAATATTTCGGAAATTCTATTCAAACTAATATTCTAACTAACAGTTAAATGATTAAACGATGTAGCACACTTCCAGTCTAGACCATTTTCGACACTTATGAACAAAATTGATATTCTGCTTTGGTCGGGTGGATTTTGATGGGCGTTTGTTTGGTGTGGGGCCTGTGTTCTGGTGCTTAAGACGATACATACCAAACTAAATATAAATAAAACAGATAAAATTACTTTAAACAAAGGACGAAAATGGCTTCAGTGGCCAGAAGTCCAGCCTTGGTGACCCTGCGGGTCCATGGCATTTATTATTTTGCTTGCTTTTAAGTTGGTCACACATAGCAATAAATTTGGGAAGTTTTTTTTTGTCGTATATTTAATGGTCCAGACACTCAACTATATCTAAACCGTGACATGCCTTTGTAAGGGACTGCAGTTGCTACGCTCAGACCTTAGTGTCTATATAACCTATAAATATAAGTTTAATTGAAAAAAAAAACTTAAATGCTATGTTTCAGAAATACCTTTCTCCATGACTGTACACTCAGAACATCTTAACCGCCTTTATTATAAAGATGAAACTAGCAGTTTTGCATGCAAGAAAACCTATACTTACATTGCTTTACGAAGTTTTACTTTCTATAATTATTTAATTTACATCAAAATGGACTTTACTTACGTATATTGCATCCGTCAGAAGTCTAAGAGATGACATCTCTCAACACGCACATCTTCCAATGGAAATTTATGGGAAAGATGGAAACCATGTCCTCTATACCAAGTTTCATCTCGCTACTCGTGTAGTGAGACTATGAAAAATCTTGGATGATCTCCGTTTGGATGGATGGAGTAATTACGGATTAAACCATGCTTCACTTTCTGTGTTGATCCAAGGTTAATAGACTCACAAGGAAAAAGAGGATATCTTTTAATATTTTGAGTAAGTTTGTTGTATTACGTGTATGGCCAAATTTGACCTTGATTCATTGGTAACTATTTACCTTTGAGCAAGTAAAGTTTACTTTGATAGTTTCAGTACACTGTGATATTTAATTAAATATGTTCTTCGTACAAATATACCTCTACATTCACAGTCGGTACTTTCCTTATTATCCACCAGGTTAAAGAAAATTGAAATTTTAAATTCTTATGTGTTTTGTTACTATAACATGGTGAACAACGTGCTGAACATTAACTGCAAAACACAGTATGAACCGGATTCAAGTAAAAGCATATGAAACAGGATATAATTAGCGAAAAGGGAAACTGCACACAGTTCTTATTTTTACGTAACTAATCAAGAGATAATCAACAAAATGTTAGCAACGACCAACACGGATCTCGAGTTACCTAACCCTATACTGTGACGTCTTATCTGGAGGCTATCACTAAAGAGGAGAGAAACAGTGTTTTATTCGATTTTTGCTTTTGTTTTTTGTCTTGTAAAACAAATATTAATAAAGAGATGTGAATTCCTTAAAGGAAAAAGTATGAAATTGTTAGGAATTGTGCAAATTCTCTATATATCTGAACAATATGGAGGTGACTTACTCATGGTAGCTCAGTTGTTAAATCGTTGGCTCACGAAACGCAAAGTCATGAGGACGATACCAGCCAGCGTCCGATAAAATGTAAATGACTGATGGATGCATATGATTCAGAGCTTTAGACCTAAGTTATCTACTGACGATATGAGGTACAACCATTTATTGTTGTACTTTGTGGATTATGTTCAGTGACTCTGGAATAATAATTTATTATCTGTAATTCCTTCCTTTTGTCGCCATTGTTAGTATTTATTTCATTGTATTTAGAATGACAAAATTAGTAGCTGTCTTGTCTGCAATTTAGGCTAGTTGAGTTATGGTTAGCTTTGTCAATATTTAGCTTTCAACTCTACACAATCTAGCCTAGCTACTAAAAAAACAGACCACTCTGTAAAGTAATACTGATTTCCATATTTATTAATAACTCTTTGAAGTAAGATGTAGAATCCTATAATTTCGAAGTACTTGTATTACACCTTCCTCCTTGCAGTAATTCAACCTTATAGGATTCAGAAAGGAATTATATAATATAATACATTATCATAATACATAATAGGGACAGTATAAATTCGCGAAAAATTTAAATACTCAAAAAATCATATGGAGTAGATAGATGGTTGTTAACGATTTGTGAAAATGTTTTTACTCACAAAATTCTTGCAAAATTTGGCCATTTTGCTTCCATTCAAGAATTATGAGCTCCAATCAACAAATGATATATAGTTTTTACTCATTCATTCACGAAATTAATGCCTAAACAATCGGGAAAAGATATAATTCGTCTTCAAAGAAATCTTATCATCGGACTCGTGTAGTACGGAGAATGTTAAAATGCAGTACACCGGATCGTCTATGGTCAGCAGTAAATTTGCGAACATGGTTTGCTGTCTAGCGGAATTCCGGATTGAGATGCAAACTGTGAGAGATTTTTTCAAAAGTTTTCCTGTGCTGACTATCAATCGAACAAATCTGATCATGCCAAATTTAAAGCCTATGAAAATTCAGCTAAATTTCTCCATAGTTGTACATGAGAAGTATTTATTAAAATTTTGATTTTTGTTTTTGAAAATGTGAAAGAAATATTAGTCCAGTCATTTTACAACCTAACTCGGAACTAATTGCAATAGAATTTCTGTTTCTTTTATCTGGTACAGAATTGCGTTCTGAATAACATATCAAAAGTTTATCAAAATCTACCGTGCCGTTTTCCGCCATTTTCAGTCGTCATATTTGATTTTTTCTATCGAACACCTTTCATAGGAACATCGATAATATCATCTCAACGAATGAAGGTAGGCACTTCGTTCTTGCGTCTAATTGAAGACAATGGGTGGTAGAAGTAACGAACGTAGATATAGTTCGTGTATACTGCCGCCATATTTAAATATGGCGGCTGTTACTCCAAAATTATTGTTTTGTTAGTGTTGTTCTATTACTTCAATTGCAAATTACTATAAAACTGTCAATGGGAAAGAAACACACCTCCATACAAAGATTATAGAGCCCAGTCTGCTGTTTCCAAAGGTATCTATATCGTTGCTCTATCGTAAAAACTAAGGGAGGTAGTTAATTTTACGTACCGCAAGGTGTTGTGTTTTCGTTCATGGAATACCAAGCACTATGCTAATGACTTTAATACACTAACTCCCGAACGTAGGATGAACATTTGATCTTTACCTTAAAGTAAATGAAATTAACTACTTTTAAATTACATAAAACAACCACATGTGATGGGAAAAATGGTTGTTTTAGCCATGTTTGTGGTTTTTATAACAAAATGTCTTGATCTTGACTTTTTAGAATAAGAATTGGTTAACCCGGAACAAATCCCAAGAAAGTCTCTTTTGTTTCGTTGAGACAGAATTTTGTTATAAACAACGTATCTGAAGTTTACTAACGTTTATCGTGTCATTTTCATATAACATACAGGTATTGGACAAAATAATGGAAACACTTGTGGAAGTCGGAACATTTTGTATTAATACGGTGTTGTTCCATTTTTAGCACGCAATACAGCTCGAATTCTGCACGGAATAGTCCGATACAAGTTCTGAATGGAAGTGAGTGCAGTTTGAAACCATTCTTCATGCAGCACAGCCTCTAACTATAGAGATGAAGGAGGTGGAAATCGTCGCCAAACCCCGGTTTCCAAAACTGCCCACAGATACTCAATGATATTCAGGACTGGGGACTGTGCAGACCAGGAAAGATGTTGTACCTGATCAGCATACTCTTGAAACTACTCTTAAACAGTGTGAACGGGGATGTTATCATCCTGGAATGTGACATTTCTGTATGAGAATACAATTTGCACCATTAGATGGACCTGTAGATTGCTGGTGTGACCGAATCGTGTAACGTGACAAGGGCGGCTCCTGAATACCATGAAATAGCGTCCAGACGATAATAGAGCCGCCACCATGTTTAACAGTCGGGCGGAGACCGTCCACATCGAATGGTTCAAAGGTGTGGCACCATGTGTCACGGTGTGGCACCATGTGTGGACCATGTGTCATGGTCCAGACCAGACAAACATGTGTCCACTGATGGGGAAGAGGGTAAAGGGACATTTGTACGACCACACGACATGTTGCCAGTCCTCCAACATCCAATTTTTGTGGGCATTGCACCAAGCGCGTGGCCTTTGAGCATTCTTATCTGATATTACGGGCTTGGGAATAGCAACACGTCCATGGATACCCATTTTACGCAGTTACGGCATCACTGATTTGGTTGACTTAGGGTGTTTAGGTGCAGATTAAGGTTTGTAGTCACTTCAGCTAGACGGGCACTCACAATTAGACCACTTTAAAACTCCGTCAAGTCGGAAATACTGGCCACTCACGACACACCTGTACAACGTCCTCCACCACACTGCATTACTTTACTATTAGTGCATAGTCCATCCTACCTGCAACAAACAAGAGATGGTTGATTTGCGCATTGCTCAGTGTTACTAAGCACAGTTACAATATGCCCCACTTTTGACAAGTGTTTGTATTATTTTATCCAATGCCTGTCTGTATATTTGTTCCGTGACATGTGGTATATTTTCAGGAATGCTACTTCTCCAAATGTCCATGGAAACCGATTAAACAATGAACCACATATCAAGGATGTATAGAGGTGTTGCTCACTCAACTGTTGATGTTGATTCAACTGCATGTCGAGTGGCATCTGCAAGTGCTGACTTATTAGCTTGCCGTGGAAGAACAAACGAATCAAACAGAGATGCTGGATAGTTGCATAACTATATGCAAAAAGATAACATATTGGCAACCTCTGAGAATTTGCCAAGATGGTAAATCTTTGGGATACAAGAAGAGAATCTATTTCTATCCTCTTCGTGTACTTTTATCTTGTTATTTACTCCCATTGTTACTGCTTGTGAACCTCGCTTAAAAGTGTATGAGTTCTTTACCATTCATTGACTGAAGAGTACATTCACGAACTTTTTCTGCGTTATCCACATTTACTGCATTGGATGCACATATACCTCTTGTGATGCTTCGCAAAGACGAGTGTGACTGAAAGAGATTTCTGTCGTCGAAAAATGCGAGCAGCTTCTTTGTGTCTTGTTCATCTCACTGTCTTGTTGCTTCCTTGTGTTCACTTGTTCGATACCTTGCATAGATCAGTGGACCTCGATCCATGGAATCATCTATGGAATCGAAATAAGTTGTTGAGTTTCATTCATCCTTGTGCTCCTGGTACGCCCATCTGTTGTTTTGAGGCTTCGAGTAAGTACATGTTCAATGTTAAGATCTGTTAGCAAGCCTCCACGAAAGATAACAGTTCACCGAACTACATTAAATCCTTTTTGAAACATGTTATGAACATGAGAATGGGTAGCTTCCACGATGTCAATTTGCTGCAAGTGAATATAAATTGTTTTGGTATACAAGATAGACCTGCAGCTGCATAACATGGCAACATCGACCTCAAGGACTAGAGATACAGATTCCAGTCGCATATTATTTCTGCAGTGTCAAGTATTTTTAAAATATGTATCATTTTCATATATTGTATCCACAAGCTAGTTCTGCTTCATTCTGCCACGTGTTTTTCGCTACCTTTCACTTACTTAATCACATCAAGTGCATCTAAACTTCTAGCATTCCTCATTCGACCCAACTAGTAGATCATTGGAAGCTTTTGTGAAGGTATCCAGGACTGTGCTGTTTGATTGATCACTTGATGAATTATCACTGATATCTTCAATAACGTTGTGAGCAGTAGGCTGATAAACGCTGCTAATAGACGGTGGAATCTAGTTGTCTTTATTTCCTAGATAGGGAGTCGCCAGATTGGGAGAACGTTAAAAATGACATCCAAGAGAATGTGTCCTTTTCTTGCTCGAGCTATCTCTTTGCCACCGAGCATATGCATTACCGAATTCTCCTTGTAAATCACTTGCAAGGCCTCTTTGAAGGCCAGAAATATCCATTAGTTGACCAATGCATCGTATGTAACTCATTTAGCTATGTATACCACCGATTAACAAGACCACATCTTTGAAGATGCTCTCTGTTGGTTCACTTACCAGTATGTTATGCGCTTTGCACCATAACGGTTTATTAAATGTATTAACAGGGGTAATATTGATTTTAGTCGCTTGATCAATCAGAAATGTCAGGGTGGAATAGATACGAGTGAAGTCCGTAGGATTCATATCTATCATGGGCAGGAATATGGTCGGCGATTTCCCTGGATAATCACTTCTTTTCACCATCTGCATAAATCCTGACCATCCAGGCTGAGTTGTTCCTAAGTGAGAGTTTTCACAGGAAATCACAGAGTATACGGGGTGTATCAACTTTGTCTGCATTTGAGATTGTGGATGTGGAACATCCCATTTGGTAATTATTCTATTATTTTTCTGAGCTGGTGTCACTGGATCAATCATAACCATGCCGTGGAATGTGTTGTTCCCGTCAAGGATTCTGATGTTATGGTCCACATTATCAGCGGCATAATGGACAAACTGGCCAGGCTACTGTGTCCATATTAAAAGTTACTGAAGTACTCCTTTCGTAACGTTGTACTTCACTGTAAGATTAATAAATCTCATGCTGGTACAGTGAATCAATGAAAATGTCGATCCAAAATACTGAT
>JAGDQP010061217.1:0-12077 GCA_022664845.1 Lepisma saccharinum
ATGCATACCCCCATTACGATCAGTCGATAGTAAGATGTAAAGCCTAAAGCATTACCTGAGTGAGCTCCGTCACTTTGCAAGTGCAAAGGGAAGAAAAGGAAACTCATCCTACAAAAAGCACCTGGGGACATACGTAGAATTGCACAGGTGGCTAAAAACACAATGAATGGAAACATTCGCTTGTCTCTACGTCGGCACAAAAGGACGCTACGTGCCCTGTCCCTTGGAAAGAGTATTATAAAACGACGACAACGACTACTCCTACAAAAAGGTGGTGCACTACTACCGTTACTATTAACACCAATCGTAAGTGCAGTCGCGGGAAGTCTCTTTAATCGATAGTATGTCATCGTCACAATTCCAAAAATGATCCTGGTGCCCGAGCGGGCAACAGCACAAATGGCATCAAGCGTAAAATCTACTGAAACACATGGAGCACCTTTTCATCACGAAATGCAAAACATATTACAACGGACGGATATTACACCAGAGGAAAAATGGAAAATGTAACAGGCATTGCACAGGTACTTGCAACATACCCCACAAGCACATAAACTAATCGCATTACCTCTACTGGATTCGTACCCGTCTGCAGGAACAGCATCTCTAAAGCCATTATTCTCGTTAATTCTCGATTCTGTTCCAAAAAACTTACAAGGGAACCTTACGAACCAAGTTTCGGGGATTTTCGTCGGACTGGTTCCAAAGAGGGGGATAGGGTAGGAAGTCAGAATGTGGATATTTTTTTTCGGAGCAGGAGTGTGAGAGGCAGGAGAACGGGTTAAGGGTGAACTGGTGCTTCGGTCCAGTAAAACTGTACCCGTTTTCTTTTGCCAGTTTCTCATAAACGAAAGCAGACAATGAAGTGTAACTTACCATGATTATAGGTAATGCTGTTCTACACTAGAAGCGACTAGTGTGAAGCACCGTCAGTGTTGCCAGCTGTAGACATTCGCAGTGTTGCCAGAATATCTAAGCCCGAAAATATCGGTGAAGGCAGGGACTATAACGATGAAGTCAACGTCATTTACTGACAAAGTATAGTTTATTCTAGTGCTGTGTAATACTTATACGTTTAATAGTCTTATACAAAGCACAATTTGGGTAGGCAGAACGTAAAGGTATAAAAGAAATATTTCGATGTAGATTTAAAAGACGAACGCGGTCAAAAGTGTCATTTCAATTTGGTACGTCAAGCATTACGCTACACTTTAAACGCAAACCATATATCCGAAAGTACTGAAGATAGTTTCTACATTACACTCACTTTGAATGCAAGTACACAAACGTATACCAAGAATGCACCGACGCAATTTCCATAACATCCTCAAACATCACATACACCTCAATGATCCATTGTGGGCGGTTGGACTGAGTGAACTACATATACCTCTTACGTGTGAAAATGTGATCGACGAGGAAAATATCTATTGATTCGGTATTAAGGATGCTACCAAGTTGAAACACAGTATTACAACTGGATATTATTCGACCATCCAACAATTACTGGACGAGATGAATACCATGACATCATGGATACAATTTTCCTATGCGAATACGGTCTAGGTCACAACGACAGATAATTTACAGGCAATACGTTTATCACCCATGTTGGCACTGCAATTCGGATTCGAACCTACCATCAACATCCTAAAGGCAGGTACCATACAGAAACAACCCTATCTATGTATTGGGTACCCGCAACAGGTGTTTGTGTGTACGGACCTGATTCAACCGAAATATGTAGGTGATATGAAAGCACCATTACTACGTATTGTAGCCATGAGCGATACGAATCACGGGAAAGTGGAAACCATCACGTTCGAAAGTGCTCATTATTTTCCGTTAGCGAAACTAAGTTTCGATACAATTGAAATCCTACTAAAAGATCATGCCAAACGTGATTTGCCATTCGCATCCTGAACGTTACACGTCTCTCGAAATGAAAGTGGCTGTACATCGCGGACGTGGAAACCCATATTTTGCACGACCTGTGCATCAACGGGGTCAGGGTATCGGCAGTTTATTCCGTGGCCTGTTTCGATTTGCAATGCCATTCCTCAAACATTGTGCCAAGGCTGTTCGTCGACAGGCGCTACAGACAGGAATCCAAATTGCTGGGGATGTTAGAGAATCGACCCGCTAAGGAATCGGTAAAGGCGCGGGTGCGGGAAGCGGGATCGGCTTTAAAGACAAAGGCGGAAACAAAGTTGGATCAGTTTTTTACCGGGAGCGGTAGACGACGGGCACGCAAGCGAGGAGCACGAAGACGTATCGGACCAAGAGTAAAGCGACG
The DNA here is from genome assembly GCA_022664845.1 of Lepisma saccharinum. NCBI lineage: Eukaryota > Metazoa > Arthropoda > Insecta > Zygentoma > Lepismatidae > Lepisma > Lepisma saccharinum. The sequence continues at coordinate 2,297 of JAGDQP010061217.1, forward strand.
AAAACGTACAAGTAATCACGCAGGCGACATTTTTAGTTAAACATCATGACGTTCCTTACACCGGGTAGTAGAGTGCTGTACCGATGAATTTGATTTCGTATCTGTACCTATGATGCAAACAGCCATTGAATCATCACGAATGGTGGAATACCGTCCCATCTCGACACTCAAATCCGAAGGACCCATTGAATTTGTTATTTCTGGAGACACGTCCGAGTATATCCATCCAGCACACCTATACCACTACGTAAAATATAAAATTCAAACCGCGGCTGGGGTAATCAATCAGTAGCTGAAGCTGGTCCACCTGATGTCGCGGGTGATATCGTCGCACGCGTTAATAATTTCGTACATTTATTGTTTTCACAAGTAGATATTACCCTCAACGATAAGGTTATTTCCCTCTTCGTCGGGCACGTATGCTTACCGGGCCTATCTGGAAACCGTATTCAACTACTCAGGGGATGCTTTTAATTCACACCTCAGCAGTGCCCTATGGTATAAGGATAGTGCGGGTCAATTTAATACGTTAGGTAATGCCAATACAGGTTTTTAACAACGTACTGCATATGTTACTGGGAGCGCTCACTTTGAAATGATGGGCCGTTTGTATACGAATATTGCCAACATTGACCGTATACTATCTAATAAAGTATCCCTACGTGTTAACCTCCATCGCAGTAAAGATGCTTTCTGTCTCATGGGTGCTGCCAAGGGCCTAGGTCAGAACCACAACGGTCAGAAACCCCAATAGTAAGAACGGTCAGAACTCCCACACAAACGGTCAGAATCCCTACAAAACCACCAAAACCCCAAACACCCAAATGGTCAGAACTCTCAACGGTCAGGAACCCCAAAACTAATAACGATCAGAACCACCACACAAACGGTCAGAATCACCACACAAACGATCAGAATCCCCAAATGCGAAAACGGTCAGAAACCCACATACATGGTCAGAATCCCCACACACATGGTCAGAACCCCCACACACATGGTCAGAAACCCCCCAAACACGGTCAGAAACCCCACACAAGGGTCAGAAACACCACACAAACGGTCAGAAACCCCAAATGCGAAAACGGTAAAAAAACACACAAATGGTCAGAATCCTCAAATGCAAAAACTGTCAGAACCCCCACACAAATGGTCAGAACACCCACAAGCATAAACGGTCAAAACTCCTATAAAAACGGTCAGGAAACCCAAACTTGAAGACGTTCAGAAGCCCCACATGACCAATGAGATCCCAACGCAAACGGCGAGAAACACCAGAGAAGCGGCTAGAGCCCCACACAAAGTGTCAGAGCCCACAAAGGCAGAAACTGTCGCCAGAAGTGTTAGATTAAACTGTCGATAAACCCTAAAATTTAGAAAGTTATCTTTCAAAATAAAATTAGCAATGTAATAAATAAAAAGTAAAAATCCAGAAATGTTTTTGATATTAAATTTTGGTAAACGTGATATTGGAACACTTACGGTGGCAGATTTCTTCGTTTGTGCCATGATAGCGATGGGCATAACTGGTATTTTCTCGTAGTGATAGCAGTATTTCCTATATGTAAATGTTTGTTTAAAATAGCAGTTTAAATATGTTTTTAAGTGGTAGTTATTTATTCCCAACATCTTTAAGACGTTATCTTAGTTACCTGTAGCCTGTTATGAGTGCAGTATTACATGTTAGATAAGTGTACATGTGTGTAAGGAGTATATTGGCGAAAGTGGTGGACTACTGTTATGATTTGGTATAGTAAGTCGAATTATAACTGTCAGAAAACTATTTTTTCGTAATTTTCGGAACCTGAATTTTCTGGTGGGGAAGGCACATTACCCAATCTGCGCCCAAATTTTCGGATACGTTCCTTATCTTCAAAAGAATATTATGAATTACGAAAAACACCTCCAAGAACATATAATAGCAGTAAAACTAAAATTGTTTAATTGTGTACTAATTCTACTAAACCACGTCAATAGATTCCTGACATGAATATGAGAAAAAGCTACAAAGCATCTAGCGTGCATAAATGCTTTGTATCTTGTCTATAGGGAATGCAGGTTTGGGAAAATGAACTTTAGTTTGATACTTCCATTACTATTAACATGGGTTTGGGAATATAGACTCATTAAAACGTATAATAACTTTAAAAAGGCAAATTAAAGCGACATAAAAACTCAATGAAAAGTATAGAAAAAAAAATATTTTTAATTTCGATCCTTTGTAGGCGTTCCGAACCAAATTCATAACTAAAACAACTACTCGTAGCATGCTACGCAATGTAGGTCAATGAGTTTTAATTACATGTTATATTAATTCATTTAGCGCAACCTCACACAAAAATCTAAAATTAGAAATGATTTTAACTTTATTTATAGTGCGCTTTTAAATAGAGAGTTTACCTTCGTCCTCTGTAAAAAGTTTATATATCTACATGCCCAATTTGCTTTCATATATGTATCCACTCGAGTATAATTAATTGTGCGTCACATGTACATAAAGTTACAATTGGATGACCGAAAATCCCTGTGCGATGTCTGTACAACGTTGACTAGCTTTATAATAACAGTGATTCTCAAACGGTGTACACCGTCACACTAATATGCCGTGACCGTCACACGGTTAAAAACAATTTTTAAATTGTGGTTTAACCTGCTATTTTAAATAAACATTTACATATAGCAAATACTGCTATCACTGCTACGAGAAAATACCAGTTCTGCCCATCGCTATGAACGCACACAAAGGAAGAAATCTGCCACCGTCAGTGTTCCCATATCACGTTTACCAAAATTGAATATCAAAAACATTTCTGGATTTTTACTTTTTATTTATTACATTGCTAATTTTATTTTGAAATATAACTTTCTAAATTTTAGGGTTTATCTACAGTTTAATCTAACACTTCTGGCGACAGTTTCTGCCTTTGTGGGCTCTGACACTTCGTGTGGGGTTTCTCACCATTTGCGTTGGGATCTCACTGGTCATGTGGGGCTTTTGACTGTTTTCAAGTTTGGGTTTCCTCGCCGTTTTTATAGGAGTTTTGACCGTTTACGCATGTGGGGATTCTGACAGTTTGTGGGGGCGTTCTGACCATTTATGTGGGGATTCTGACCGTTTTCGCATTTGGGAAATCTGACCGTTTGAGTGGGGTTTGTGACCATGTGTGCGGGTTTTTTGACCTTGTGTTTGGCGCTCTGAGCATTTGTATGGGGTGTTTGACCGTTTTCGCATTTGAGGATTCTGACCGCTTGTGTGGGGTTTCTGACCGTTTGCGTGGGAGATCTGACTACTCGCGTAATGTTTCTGATGGTATTCAAGTTGGGTTTTCTGATCGTTTGTGTGGGAGTTTAGACCATTTATGCGTGTGGGGATTCTGATCGTTTGTGTGGGCGTTCTGACCACTTGTGTGGGTTCTGATCGTTTTCGCATTTTGGATTCTGACCGTTTGTGTGGGGCTTCTGACCGTTGTGTGGAGTTTCTGACCGTTTTCGCATTTGGGGATTCTGATCGTTTGTGTGGTGATTCTGACCGTTTGTGTGGTCGGTCTGACCGTTTTTAGTTTTGGGATTTCTGACCTTTTGGGGTTCTGACCATTTGGGTGTTTGGGGATTTTGGCGGTTTTGTGGTGATTCTGACCGTTTGTGTGGGAGTTCTGAATGTTTTTACTTTTGAGGTTTCTGACCGTTGGGGGGTCTGACCTAACCCCCTGCCAATTCTTATTATAGAGTTTACCTGGATGAAGTCATACTGTATGCCCACCGTATGGATATATCAGCGGATTTAGCACTTCAGTTGAATAGTTATATGCTTGAAACACAGCCAAGTTACCACTGATACGTGTTGAGACTCGTGTCCATACCATCCCACAATACGTATCAACGTACTCTCGCTAATATCTTCTTGGGAAACGTACCCAAGGTTCTTGAGATTGATTTCTCGCAAATACTGCATTCAATGGTCAATACAGTGAGAATCCCTTCCAATTCCAACACTTTAATCTAAACCATTTACAGGTGCAAGTAGGTTCCAAATTGTATCCACCCACAGCATTAACAGCAGACTTTGCAAACAATTTGTTTGTACCTTGTTACAAGACCTTGTTTTCCGGTACCGGCATATTTAATCAAAATGAAGAACATACCATTAACTTCCACGATTATCCTAATGGCTATACTTTGAATGCATTTATATTTTCACCAACAAGTACTCTCGACGACACGACATGGGATGTTGTTAAGGATTCCCCTGTTAATATTAAAATTGGTTTTACTGAACGTTTAGAGCAATCCATCACCTGTGTTGTCTATGCACAATTTGATTCCCTGATCCAGATCGACAAGGACCTCAATATCTACACCGATAATACACTTTAAAGTGTCAGCAATGGTATAAAAGGATGTGTAAACAGGTACCTTCTCTCAGTAGTGAGTAGACGACAGCATGCGTGCGATAATTCATTTCTCCGCCTTTAATCAAACCAGCGCTGAGGATTACATCGTCAAGGAAGTAGATATTGTCAATCCCGATGCTAGTACCAGGCAAAATTGGGGGTTTCAAGCGCCGTACAGTTATTTACAACGTATCCTTGTCAAGTATACAAAAATTCATAGATACTCTGTATACTCATGGTCAGCGCCGTCAAAGGTACTTACAACAGCTACTTGGATGGAACCGTTGTTAACCTCGAGGACGTCCAGTGTCCCAAAGCTATGCAACTGTAATACCCTGCAGGTCATTGTGCCCACTAAAAACACCAGTTTTCAACATTTCGCTGCGCACTGTACGAGGCTCAGTTTTATGCCAAATACTTACAGTACCATGATCTAGCACAATACGTTTCCCACGATCCGCCATGCGTATATAACACCTTCCCCATTACTCCAAGCTCCAGTGTACGCACAGTGCATGAAGATGATGATGCTGAGTGAACATCCACGTGACTATATGGAACCATGAACTGCTAGACGTGGTGTTACACGATTGCCGTACAGCATCCATATTAAATGGTATTTATGCACTGGACACAATACCTGCAATCGTACAATCACCTGTTGCCTTGTGAACCTAAGCCCATCGTATCGTGAAGATACACATTGGATCACCTTGTATATCAATAAGCACCGGCGTTACTTTGATCCCCTTGCACAACCTCCGACGAGACCACTCCTTCATTTTTTCCAACGAAACTGTAAAGTATTCCATGTCAATGACATTCAGTACCAAGCTGATGATTCCTTGCTTTGTGGCATGTTTTGCATTGTATACCTGTACTTTAAAGTACGTAATCTAAATATTAAATCCACATTGTCAACCACCAAACCCAGCATGGAATGATCAGCTTGTACAACAGTACGCCCGATATAGCACAAAGCAACCAAAATGTAAATTGTAAAAACGTTAAACCTATAATGTGACACTTTTGTATTAGAGTAGTTTAGTTGTAAGATCATATGTAGTAGAGTAGTTTATTGTAATAAAAACTTTTTTTACCTCTAATCCTTTTGTGTTTTGGGTTTCATTTCAGGAAATGACAAACACCTTCAACTCCTGCGTTGTATATACTTATTGGTACTAGGTTTACAAGTGTAATGTGGATATGTCATCCACCACCTTTGCCGATTGTAACTTCAACCAGCACTGTAACTGTATGCAGGTTCGCAGTGCGCATTCATACTCTTGCACTGGTTGGTGATACATACAGTTGGTAATATCAACTTTGAAGTGTAATGTGTGCAACGCGGAACATGCTTGATCTTCAAGGTTTGTTACATTCCTAAACTGAAAAATCTTAGTAAAACAATAATCTTTTAATGACTACAGTAAAAGATGGAGCCTATCTCGCAAAATTGTGCGACAAGATGGCGGATATGTGGTACACTATACCCATTAGTGGTATTCCACTCTAAACCGTGCAAATTATTGGTTAGCCAATCCACTTGATGCTTACCTTGCAGCTAACTCGGGACGTTCATATGATAATTTCAACAGGCAGTTGAATATTAGTGTCGCATCTCACGCAACAACACAAAATTCGCGGATGAGTTACTCGTGGGAAGAAATTTTAAAACGCTGAAAATCAATAATGTACTGCCTTGAACACGCTGGGTTCTGCTGCTGAAGCACTAGATGGATCAATTGTGCAATGCATTCTGGATCCTTAATGAACTGATGAACGATGTTTATTAACGGTCTCTTCAAAATATGAGTATGACCCTGTGCAACAAACAAGGAATAATACTCGCCAAATAGTTCAGGATCGTTCATATGACTCGACACATGTTGCCTAATCACCGTTCCTGTGTTCTAAACATACAGGCAGTTGTGCACTTTACGTAAATTACACTCGGTATACTGAATGGGATTGTTCTGCAAGTACGTACCGATGGTGTTCAACACGCATTAGTCCACAATAAAGTCACCTCGACAACTCGTACACTGCGCCATACTGCCAAGGAAGTCCACTACGTACTAGGATGATTACTCACAGATGTACTATGCAGAGTCCACTACACACGCACATGAAGTACATATAGTACGAGGAGAAGAATTAGTAATGGTCCTCTACAATACACGTGTCACTTGGTCTTGAATGGAGCCTCCATATCTTGGCTAGCAACATATCCACCAAGGCACCATGGTTTAATTACAGCAGGCGCTGCAGACCTAAGTCGAACTTCTCCTTTAATGGTGCTGGTGCTGACTCATGGGATTTCACTTACGTCGAAAATAAAGCATCCACTGTGCTCGGGTCACGTAAAATGATCTTTGTACGTGCACCAAGCAATGAAGCGATATCCTCGGGCGTTGCGTCCGGAAATAAATAGCCACCACGATGACCGGCACAGACGTGATCACGTTGGCTTGGTTGGTTCGTATAGCAACCTAAGCAGAGAAGAAAATTAGCAAAGTCATACCCATTAACACTTGCCAATATCCACGGTGCATCCACCCATCTTGCCGAACAGTTGCACGCTGCTTCTCCACAGGCACAATTGGAATATCAACGTTCGGAATACCTTTGTCCATGCTCGAGGTGGCCATGGCCACTGATAACCACACCTCAACACCAACACACTTTAACCAAAGTCCAGCACATGCGCAAACGTACCAGTACAAATCCACCTACTCCCACCACTCCGGCGGCACCACCTTTGAGCATGTCAAACGGGCAGCTGCTGTCACAAGTAAAGATGGTCCTGTCAAAAGTGATGTAGATCGCCATTTTTCGGCACGTAAGCGTTCATGCAGCACAAACCCCGGCTGAGTTAGGAATCATTCATATGCTAATTACATCCAAGGCTCAGAAAATCTAGCTCTCAGACAGAGAGGAAAATGCTAACCATACTGCTGGGGTACTCCAAATCCAAAATGAAAAATACAAGGACACGGCGTGTCCCCTCGCGCCCCCGGCTCGGGGCGGTAGGCCATCGGCTCGAGTATCGCCAGGGGCACGGGTGTGGATTTTCACAGCTAAAGGCGAATCCTGACGGACCGAAGTTCAAAATTACTAGACTAGCCCAAATAAAAATAAAGTTTACTAAAGTTTTATCCTACCCCCACCAACTTCGAGCACTGGTCCAAAGTAAAACCATCATCACAAAAGTGCCTCTATGAAAATGCAATGGATCTAGAATTTCTGTCCCATAACAGGAAAATGCTGTGATGATATCTACAAACTAGGCCTAGACCGAGTGCCTTCCAGCATTCTCTCCCCCGCCCCATCCTGTCCTGAGTCTGTGATGCCTAAGGCCCATAAATAAGTTTAATACAATTCTGTTGCACTTCACGTAAGAAAGGCTCTGTACTATATTGTGGCTGACAGGATGAATTGGATTATTTAGATCAAATATCTATATTTGCACGTAGATTTTAAATTATTGGGTTATTGTTTCAATTCAATCTAGATCTTATCAATGAAAATACATCTACATCATTCATTTTCATTTCATCAATGTTCTCCTCGTCATTAGCTAAACTTTTCAATTAGCTTCCGCGCTAATGAGCACTATCCTTACACTTTCTTACCCCAAATATGACGTGCTGTGCAACGTTCAATTTGGGAGTACTTTCACGCGTTCGCCGCTACGTGATGTGATGCCTTGTTTAGATTACTAACATTTTACGATGCCAAAACTTACGGGTAAAACTAACTTGCATTCAGGCTACCGAACTTAACTTGGTTATCGTGCTTGTACTACCATTGGCTGTAAAGAAACGGGTTGAGGTTTCCGTGGTTGAGTAAAGAATCTGCTTGTTCCACCGGAGAGGATTAAATTATGAAAAATGAACACAAATGAATTGATTGTAGCGACACATTTTGTAGATTAGTTCTGCCATCATTCTTTTATATTTTAAAAGTAGTACGCGTTTAGACAGTCGTTTCTTACTAACGTTACAAGACAACCGTCGTAAGTTGACGCTAGTTAAATTTGAAACCCGCGTCAACGGTAACTACAGTTTACATTACTAAAATGAATTCGGGTTAACGTTAACCATGGTAAAATGTTAGTAATTAAACAAGGTCCAGAGGGGGCCAAAGAGCGAGATTTCAGGAAGAGAGTAGCCACTGGTTGGAAGGCGCGTGTGACGTTACTATACGGACCGATGAGTGTGTGCTTGTAGGGAGAGCATAGGGAATTCCGTAATAACGATGGATATGAAAGAAATTTGCACCTGATAATTATTTGGTTATGAAAAAAAAACTTTTTTTTAAACTTTCATGTTTCTAATAATGAGTGTAGACTATTAAACTGCATAAAAATAAACGACGTATTCTAAATAGTAAGACAAATATTTCTCTGTTAACTTTATTTTCAAGGAAATCTCATGGGACTCTAACAAAATTGATTTTAGAACCTTAATATCAACATTAGAAATATTTCATTGCAATAGTGAGATAGATAGGATAATGTTGATAGTCTTATTTCAGTTATGAATAAACATATCTGTACTTAAGTTTTGTTTATATTATCTGACAATAGTGGAAGAGGATCAGAAAAACTGTGGTAAACTTTATTTTTATATGGGCCAGTCTAATAATTTTGGACTTCGGCTCGTCACGATTCACCTTTAGCTGTTAAAATCCACACACACGCCCCTGCCGGGACTCGAACCCGGGATTTTCGAGGGAGGAGGATCAGAGCAATATGATTACGTAAGATTCACTTAAAATTATATTAGTGTAGATTTAAAGATTGAAACTTTTTTGGTCTTCAACATAACGATAAGAATTGAATTGAATTTATTTTTCAGCCTTTAAGCATCTGAGGCTCAGGGCTGGATTGCAAGAAAAATAATTAAGTGTAAAATCTGTCTTAAGCAGACCATCGAACTGTAAATAATACTGGAGTGACTACTTAAATAAATAAAAACGGGCCGCATAGCGATAAGAAGCGTATAAAACTGAGTTAGAAGTGAAAATTTAGTCCACATTGGGTAGGACTGGAAGCGGAGAAACAACGTTTGCTCTGGCGTCTATCTTTAACACTAAGTAGTCACTCGAGTATTACGTAGAGCTCGATGGTCTGACTTAAGTCAGATTTTACACTTAAGTAATTTCTTGCAACCCAGCCGAGGCCGATAACGATAAGAAATTTGACGTCTTTCATAAGCACGAGGCTATCTCCTTATTTTTGCATACTAGGTAGGGTCTAAATGATTAAAATAAACTTACGGAATACTTGTGCGCTATCATATTACAAATTAACCTACAAGTAAATATACAGGCCCGCAGCCACGCGGAAGAGGTTATCCTCCAGGAAAATTTTCTTGGTCCCACCACAC
>JAGDQP010061218.1:0-12076 GCA_022664845.1 Lepisma saccharinum
CAATATCAGTTTGTAATCCATAGATGTCTCTTTCAAGCCATGAGTACCAATGATCCTCAACGAGCTTACAATCTCGTGAATACATTGTGTAGGGATTAACTTTTTGTGAAAATGAAATATTTCTGAGAATGGGAACAAGTACTAAAAATAAGGAACACCTTTTTAGTAAGTACAAATATTTTCGTATGTGCTTTCGTATAAATAACTGATTTTATGCGTATTGATTGTGAAAACCGATAAATGTTTGTGTTATTACGCTATTACATTATCGAGATTATGCTGATCAGCTTGCTCGCGAGAAAGCTAGAGTCTACTTTGCGCTATTACACTATCGAACTGTTCGTCGAGGAAGCTGACCAGCAAACTCGACAGAGTAATAGTGCCTTTATATACTACCGAGCATCCTGTTGAGTTTAGTCTCTCCAAATGCAATCCAGCTTGCTCGACGAGCTTGTCTTTGAGCAAGTTTGAGGAACTTTTTGCTATTTCACTGACGAGCTTCCTGTCCGTATCTGAAGGTAGGTGGCAAAAGAAGAGGATTCTGGGATCCATCCCGACATTCGCCTGGTGAAATTGAGGAAAACCATGGAGAAGTTTACTCAGGAAGTGCGGCAACAGAACAGATTAGTAGTCCGCCGCGTTAACCTCGAGATCACGGAATCTGAGTCACAGAATTTATTATTCTATAACCATTAGAGAGGACTTGACAATTAGGGTCTTATATGACCTTAATGTGATACTCTTCACTTACATGTTAGCACAAAATGAAAGCAAAATAGTAAAACAGGAAAAAAAAAATAACTCAGTAAAAATTCATGACAACACACTAGCGTGCTGAAACTATAAAGGGACTATTATTTCGTTGAACACTATCATGGCGCAATTGAGACGCTTATTTACTTCAACCACATCCGCTGCTGCTAATGAGCCAAATAGCTGGCACATGATACATATAAGTATTCCCCTCAGAGATGTCATTTGATGTCCTACTTATTGTTTACATCCAGTTAGACTTTTAACGCGAAGAAAAATGGGGATGGATTTTAATCACCATTCTCCTTAGCTAAGAGCAGTGACAAACACCCTTTAAAAGAGGGAAGTTTTAACAACTGAAACGAACGTCATTTGTTCCAAAGAGTCATTAACAGAAGAAGAGCTTAAGGACCAAAGATACACGTACTTATTTTAGCTGCTCGGTATTACGAGTCTACTTTCTAGAAAGAAAGAAATAAAAGCTTTTACAGCACATGTTCCTTCCGTCTCGAACGTACGAGATGAGACAAAACCGTGGAAAATTTAACACAAAATAATTTTAAGGGAAGAAGAAAGTGTTCGACAGTTATAGCTCGTATAATGTCACTTGAAAAAAAAAAAGTGCATTTTTCCCCGAGTACGGTTATATTCGATAAAAAAAAAGAAAAAAAAGGTGTGTCGTTGTCTAATGGCTATAAATGAGCTAAGACAGAACTTATTTCACGTATCGACGGAAAGGATATATCCTCTCTTTCAACAGTTGCTTAAAAGGATGGATGCCTATAAGAATTTGAATTTGGCCCCAGTACATGCTGAAAGTTAAACAAGTTAGGTGCTACCCAGTCGGGGCACCTAATCATTGTGTCTGAATAGAAAATTGTCTCCTATCTCGGGCATCCCTCTTGTGATCTGGATGAATGATACGGGTTTGAACTTGTCTTGCCTTTCCAACGCCACCTGAACAGTTTCCTTAACCCTAGTAGTTCCAAAGTTGAATTCCCCGCCACTGCGATCTGGATGAATGAATTTCCTCGATCTTCCCGAGACCTTTCCAACGATACTTTAACCACCTTTTTATCTCTAGTAGTTCCTGAGTTGAACGTTGTCGACAGACAGTGGCGTTCTATCAGTCCTAAAAGTATTGCTAACAAATTTCTGATAAGTTAGTTAGACAAAGGTGTGTCAGTTTCAAATTAGTAGTTAGTTTGGTCTCTTATATTTCTAAAATAAAAATGTGGTTACGTTAGAAATTTGTTAGCTTTTTTAAGCAGACAGCCTCATCCTTCCCTTCCCATTTTCGGTACTTTTTAAATTTCATTTGTTCTGTGTAACGCAGGAGAGCTCCCCAAAAAGTAATGACTTGATTTATCCGGATGGTTTTAATCTGATGACTAAAAGTGGTAGGTCCTTTTCATGTTATTAACCTTCTCCATTAAAAAAAATAACGCCTGCGCCACAATGAGTCAAAACAGTTCAGCTTTAAGTTCATTGTGCTTGACTTACGTAAAATGTGATTTTTTTGTGCCAAAAATGAAAGTAATTTAACAGAACTGGATTTCGTAAGTTTCACAACCAGAAAGACCTCAGACCCCCCCTTTCGAAGGGGCTGGACTACCCTCCGAAACCAACTTCTAATACGTGCCTGTCTTTTTTTCATTTCAAGTCTTCAGAGATTTTTCGTTTAAAAATTGATAGAAACCCTGCAGTTCTCTACTTACGCCCTTCCAAATTTGGCTCTACCCCACCCACCCAAATGAAAATCCTGGCAGAATACGTGCAAGTCTTTACGGTATCTCTGTACAATACACACTTCGCAACAGTACTATGCAGATTAACGAATGGACGGATTCTAACTGGGAACACGTACTGGAAACAATTTTTTAAACGTAATGGTGGACAAAGGAATTACCAATACAAAATTAAGAATTCTCACAATCTTTGGTGCCCATGTGCAGCTAAATATATACCATGGACTTATTTTTTTTTTTTTTTTAAAGTCAGTTATGGGTATTTTTGTTCAAAATCCATTTTCGGTTTTACTTTAAAATACATTACAGGAAAGCTGGCAAAGTTGGATTTAGTCGATATATTACAGGAAAGCTGGCAAAGTTGAACGAAACAAAGTGTTTTCAAAGCACTCGTTTTTGACCCGTCTTCTGTTTTATTATTATTAATTAATTAATTTTAAATCACTTCCTGACTATAGTTCGGCCGACATGACTTGACAGCTTAATCCCATTCACTTGCATGGCTTTCATCTATCAAGTCATTACGGTCTGACTATAGCTGAAGATCTAAAACTCTGCATACAGTTCTAAATCCAATGATAATGCATGACTATGTAAAGATTTTCCCAGGTGTGCTGATTCTTTTTTAAAAGTATTTTTTCGGAAACAGAAGTCAAAGCTTATATCCATTAATTACTATGATGTAACAGTTGTAATATTTGAAGCTAGATCATCGGTTTCTGATTACATTATTCCATATTAATTTATGTGTAAATAATTGATCTCTTACAAGTTAATATTCTCCACAATATTTAGAATCAAGTCCTATTTATTGCCTGGGTACTATTACATGGATAAGGCTATTGTTTACTGTAGTCTGACTTGTGTATCTGGTTAAGAATTATAGGCACGCGAGAAACGAAGTTTCATACTCTGTAGTCTATTTACGCATTTCGATGAAATTTTGGTTATAAAACTATTTGCGAAAAAAAAAAGTTAAAGTAATCATGGATAAAAACAGTGCTTCTATTAAAAAATATAATAATAAATAAGAAAGTGGCCCTTTTCTCATACCTATACAACTATTTATACATTTTGAAAAATTCCTAAAACTAAAAGCGTGGGGTGCTCCTACGAAATGATGTCCACGGTAATATTACGCACGCTTTTATTTTTAATAATTTCATTCTTAACCTTTAGACGCCGAACGGCTCAAGGGCTGAGCCAGCACTTTAAAACTCAGTAGCTCAGCTCCTAATTAACCTAGAGGGATGATTTAGGTGTCAATCCTCCTCCCCCTCACCATATAGGGCAACTCCCCCCCCCCCAAAGGAGCTACAAGCTTACAAATTGGCATCAATAGAGATAAATGAATATACCAACTAGTAATACCCTGTATATGGACATTTGGGTAAATGAGGGGGGGGGGATTTGCGATAAATAACAGTGTTGCCAGAGTCCCACAAAAGTAAAAGAAACGTATTTTTTTATCATCATCTTCTTCTTTTACGGATTGGGCACAAAAGTGACCTCGTTGGAATCTGTGTCCCACAAGCTTTCCAACGAGGTATCGTTCATATCCCTGTGACAATTAGGGGCGATGTTATAAGTAAGGGTATGCGATAGTCCATCAAACCAAAGTATATAAGGTGATTATACAAGGTACGATGTTCCGATTTTTTTTTCCCTTGTTATTGCACTTACACCCTTCATTTTTTTTATATGATTCTTCCCAATATCTGCCGTATATGTGAGAATTTTTTTTCTTGCGTACGACAAATAACAGTGTTGCCAGCCTCCCACAAAGTTCAAAAAATTTATAATTTCCATTTTTTATTTTTCTTTCTTCTTCTTCTACGGGTTCAGCACAAAAGTTATCTCGTTGAATCTGTGTTCGATTAGCTTTCCAACGAGGTATAGTTCATGTCCCTGTGACTATTAGGAGGGGTACTAGGGCCGCCAACGTGAAGGTCTACGATTTTCTTGAAATTCCTATCCGCCGTATAAAGGTTATATAAATAGTTGTATAGGTATGAGAAAATCCTCACTTACACATTTTGATTGTATTTTTTAATAGAAGCATGTTTATGTTCACATAATATAACTTCCTCTATTCTATACATGCAGTTGTAAAGGCTTATTATATTCATGCGCGATGGCGCACATCAATATAACTATTACTAAAAGATATCCTCATGAATATAGACAAACGCTGAAAGTTGGCAGAGAATATCTTTTGCCGTTGCAAAGTTATAAACATTTTACCAAAACAACGTGCAAATTTTACAGCACACTTAGCATTATATCTGGTGTAGTAAAAAGTAATCCATTATTTTGCCAATAGATGGCTTCAGTGATCTGTCTCTCGCGTTGTATAAGTCCGATCGGGTTCAACGAGATGGCGTTCAAACGATGAGATTGCGTACTACAAACACTGTTCAGATAGTTGTGATGAGTTGACTCAGTGTTGTGTGAGCGCGCGTCAAAATGGACACTAGCAAAGAGAAAATACGCTATATTTTACAGTTTTTCTTCGATAAAGGCGAAAACGCAAGCCAGGCGGCTGCAAATGTGAATAGTGTTTATGGTCCTGATACTGTAACAGCCAATCACGCGCAATTTTGGTTTCGTCGATTCCGTTCCGGTAATTTTGACGTCAAAGATGTACCACGCACTGGAAGGCCAAGTGTCGAACATGTCGATAAAATCATGGACATTGTCGCGTCCGACCGTCATGTAAGCACTGTTTCAATTGCCCAAAAGCTAAACATTGCACAAAAAAACGTGTGGAACCATTTGTATAAGGCTGGATACACAAAGAAGCTTCATGTATGGGTGCCACACGAGTTAACGCAAAAAAAACCTCATGGACCGAATTTCCATCTGCGAATAGCTGCTGAATCGCAACAAAAGCGAACCATTTCTGAAGCGGTTGGTGACTGGTGATAAAAAGTGGATCACTTACTACAACGTCACGCGAAAACGGTCGTGGTCGAAGCACGGTGCGCCGGCGCAAACGGTGCCCAAGCTAGGATTGACGGCCAGGAAGGTTTCGCTGTGTGTTTGGTGGGATTGGCAGGGAATTATAGACTATGAGCTGCTCCACTACGGCCAAACCCTTAACTCGGAACTATACTGTCAACAATTGGACCGTCTGAAGGCAGCAATCGCCCAGAAGCGCCCAGCTTTGGCCAATAGGAGAGGCATTGTGTTCCACCAGTTCAACGCCAGGCCACACACATCGATAGTGACTCGCCAGAAGCTCCGGGAGCTTGGTTGGGAGGTTCTTATGCATCCACCTTATAGTCCGGACCTGGCACCGAGTAATTACCATCTGTTCCTGTCCATGGCGAACACGTTTGCTGGTGAAAAATTCGCTTCAAGAGAGGCTTGTGAACATCGACTGTCTCAATTTTTTGCCAATAGGGACAAGGGCTTCTATGGGAGAGGCATCATGATATTACCTTCCAAATGGCAACACGTTCTCGAACAAAACGGCGCATATGTGACCTAAATCGGATCATCCTAACTATGGTAAGTCAAGCCTTCAATGTCATGCAAAAATAATGGATTACTTTTTACTACACCAGATATAAAGCTTTGATATACGACGATTTCTGTAGAACTCACTCTCGGACGAGACGCTCTTATGGACAATTGGACAGTATGTCCAAAGATTAATACGAATTGTCATATGAAATAGTGATACCAGGATGTTACCTAGGCAATGCTAGAGTTTGATCCGGATTGGTTGATTCTTAACCGGACTACATACAAAGATATGTAAAATTTCTTAATAAAAATCTATATAAGTACGTATATGTGCAGTGAAACGGCACTTTGACTTATTATCCATACTGAGAGGTTCGCACCCTGATTACGGGGGACGTTCCTCAATAAAAGAGGTATTCATTAACCATTTGAATCTTGCTTTTTATTTATAAATAAGTGGTATTAGCATTGTGATATACAAACTATCATACCCTTGATTCCGGGGGACTTTTGTCTGTATATGAGCTGAATAAGCAGAGCTCTGGCTCTGAGTGTAAAAGCAAAGCAGGGACGTACACAGGGGGTAGGTCCTGGGGGGTCCGGACCCCCCCAAAAAAATCAGATTTCTTGTAAAATTTTATGCATTTTATGTCAATTTCTCACCCCGACAGCCCTCGCCCCCCCCCAAAAAAAAACAGCTTTTGGGTACGTGCCTGAAGCAAAGATAAGATTTGAAGCTATAAGCAGAGCTCATTCCAAGACGACCCTGACAGTACAATTTATAGTAGCAGTTTCTAAAGTGACAGGGTGTTTACCACGAAAGTGGCAATTTCGTATCACAGGACCAATTTGCATAGCACCACCCATTAGAACTCTCAGGAACACTACAGTGAAATAAATATAAAATTTACTTTCAAATGTCTCCTATCAAATGAAATTATATTGCCACTTTTTCATGAATTCCGAGATTTAAAATATTTCTTTGGGAAACAGCCCTAAAATTCGGGACGTATGATCACCGTATGGGTAAGGGAAGGTTATTTGGTGATAATTTTTACAAGGCCTGTCACCGAACAAAGATCAATCATTGGCAGAAATCTGAGAGAAACTTTGTCTTGTAATTTACGGATACGTTAATATATTAAGTGCACAAGGATCTGTAATAGCTTTTCACGGGCAGAAATGTTTAAAACTCGATCAGTGTTTTAGCACAGACCTTATGGTTTTTCAGTCAATTTTAAGCCGTCTGTGAGACTTATCTAAGAATGTGAAAAACAGATGAATTTTCTCCAGAACTTTCGGAAGTGAACGTCACTTCTTCGGACAAGCCTGATGATGCCTGGATGTGTACGAAATGTAGATTTTGGTATTCTTAAGATGTAAAAAGCAAGACAAGTGCTTTTCCATGTAATAATTTCACGAAAATTGTCATGTACAGGACATTGACGGAGGGGCTCCATAGTCTAGTGGTTAGAGCGTAGGACTCATGTCCGCGTGGTCCTGGGTACAATCCCCGGCTGGAGTCTCGCTTTTCGGCGTCCACCAGCGTCGTGAGACAAACTGGGGAGTCACGGGAATAAAGACGTGGTTTAGAGTTCGTCTAGAAAGCCCCTTACGGCTGCCACCACTCAGGTTGACGCAGTTTCACCAACCACGGACAGATGGCGTTGGGGCAGGATTAGGGCTTATCGACCTGTCACGGCAGTGGTTATTATTATTTTATTACAGGACATTGACGAGGGCATAACCATGTTCATGTGTGACGACCCTTCTGAACAATCGTCTAATGAATCAGAGTGATACATTTGTTTCACGTACATTTCACTAGGGAAAGTTCTGGTTAATAGTTCATAATGTGTAACACCAAATTACCTTACCTTACTGTATTACGATTCTGAAGCCTGCTAGCAAACATATTAAGTGCAAATCTAAGAATCTGAACATTTCTGATGGTTACATAACCACAGCTGCAGAAGAATTTTTGACAATGAAGCGACTATGGATATATAAGAGAGAGAAAAAAGTTTTTGTTCTTAAAAATATTCTTCATTAATTTAAAACGGAGAAATACGAAATCAACCCAAACGTCCAATTTATTTTCCCCTCCATCCGTTTAAAACAGAGTAAAAAGAAAAGGTTTTTATACTGCATAAGTCTTAGGAAGTGAAGACAATTGGTCAGTGTCCAAGTTTCTAACAATTAAAATGCTCATTGAAGCAGAAATGGTTGGCGGCTTTTTTTTAGCACAGTCCAAAGGAACCTTGAGTCAATATCAGTAGGTAATTAATTAACAGGAAAACGAAATTCCTCCAATAAGGAAGTCAGTCTCAAAGGCCCACCAAAGAAGTCTGTCGCTCTGCTCTCGCAAAAAAAAGTGGGACGGTGGAGGGAGTGAAGAGGGGGTGGGGGGGGGAGCGAGAGTGCTTGAGCAATAGACCTACTTTCAACAAAACAAATGCGACGAGAACAGCGAATCCGCACAAATGCCAAGAAATTGAATTAAAGAAAAGACGAAATACACGAGGATAGTTGGCAGACGAAGTTCCCCAATGTAGGGCAAAGATTAATTCTCTCTATAAGCTCTTCCTAGGAATCGTACTCTGTAAGGGACGTCATCCCTGAGATGTGTGAAGGACCTAGACCAGTGGTTTTTAAACTTCTAGACTGGTGTACCACTAAATCTAAATTCATACTTTCGCCGTGCCACCAAGTAATATTGCGGAACTTTCAATGCTAATATTATAAAAATTACATTATTACATTGTCAGTAATTATTATTCCGATTAAGCACAGCATTTAGTAGTGTGCTTATATTATATCGGTGCCGACCATCCTGAATGAGGTTCTTTCTCAGTCACACGAGGCAAATGCTAAGATGGTACCTTGAATAATACATTAAAACAGAAAAAACAGCAATAAAGGCAAGTAAAAGTTTTAAAAAATATTAACAAAAAAGCTAATTTATTTCGGTTAAATAGCTAACTTCTGCTCTCAATGAAAATTAATATTATATATTTAACACAGACGTCCCTATCATAAAAAAATAATACTTGTACAGGCTTCTGTTTCGAGTCACTTTTGAAATCAGATGTTACTAAGTGTCTTAAGTTTAATATTTTTTATAAACTTTATGGCATACCGCCTAACAACCCCCCGCGTACCTCAGGTGGTACGCGTACCACAGTTTGAAAACCCCCTGACCTAGGTGATAGATGCCTCACCAGCCCACAAAAGCAAAGATTTCGTTCTCACATTAGGATGGAAGTGTTGTGAAATGAGTTCGTCTATTGGACTCAATTCGACATGTGATACAAGAAATTGGTATTCAGTATAGGAAAACTAACACACTGCTGCAAAATCGAACAAAAAATACACATTCAAGTTGCAACATTAAAGATGTCGAACTCCCCCTCTCCACACACACAAAGTATGGAATTTCTACTCACTAATGTTAGTTTCTGATATTGTGTATCGTGTCGTAAATTTATGAACCAAGTATAGTGTTTCCGTGTACACATGCAAATATACCTTTCCTAATCGTGCTTTTTTTTTCTGAATCCCGCAATTCATGATGGAGTGTCGCGCAATTTCAATGAGAAAAGATGGTACAATAGGGTGAAGTTAAAAAATTATACCCTTATGGGAAGAAAGTTTTCACTTAAAAAGTAGAAAATGTACAATCGTTAACTGAATCATGCATTTGTATGCATCAATAAATATATACTCTTAACCTTCAAAATATGCACGATATGCCCTAACAAAAAGCTGCACCATTTCACTCCAAAACATGTAGAACGCATATTTTCCATGTGCTCTTGTAAAAAATAAAACATGCAATTATGCTAAAATCCTAACTCTATTAATAAGCCTTACTTTTACTCTCGCTGTACAAGCGACTGGTGTGCTACACGTGTGTAATGTCTCTTTGCAAATCGCCAGTTTCTCTGTCCTCCCCTGTATTATTATGTAATGAAACTTCCGTTGGATTATCTAAAAAAAACTAGAAGGTTGGTGAACCAGTTCCAAAGTATGTTCACCTATTGTTTCAATGCAATTATAAAGTATTCATATCAGTTTATCAAGATAGTTGTCTATATGCCTTCTTACGCTGACCGCGTCAACTGGTGGTTATTACTAATAAACAAGTTACTGCTAAGAATATTTAAAAGGAAAAAGTAGCTCCTCATATCAAAGTGTTAAAACATAAAACGAAGAAATGAGATTTACAGTTGCAGGCATTTAAGGAATGCCGATAAACCACGCGCTGGCATTTCACTTATTGCAGAACAATTGAAAAAAATAAACTCACTGATATTTCAATTTTCAATGTGCAAACGTTTCAATAATGCGATAAAGGTTAACAATAAAATAACTTTCCTGCTATTAATTACAATGGATTTAATAATATAAGTTATCTAATGCGAGTGTTCTTTATCACTATTACATTAATATAAGGTGTAAGTTATATGATAACGCTGATGCAATCATAAATGATGAAAAGATCTTGTATATCGTAATGATCAAAATAGATAGATAATTACACAGATTGTCCAGAAAATTTCTAGTAACTCCAAGGAAGAGAAAAACTATTCTTTTTTAACGAAATGTGTCGTGTGAAAGTTGCTTCAGTAAGTTGTACGTTATCTTCATGGAAATGTGATTGTAACTGCCAGGCACGTATCCAGAAGTTGGTTTTTGGAAGAGTCCAAGGGCTTCCGGGGGGTGGGGGGCGTCAAGGTGTGTCTGGGCATGAAATGTATATTAAATATATATGATTACGCCTGAAGTAGTGCTTTATTTTTATTTTCCCATTAAATTCTTAGTTTTGTTGGGTTCGGACCCCTCGGAACCTGCTAATTACGTCCCTGGTAACTGCCATGTACTTTGTGTATAATGTCGTCAATATAGGGACTTGGAAATAAGGCGGATGTTCGTAACCACCTAAGAAATTATAAGTGATTTTTTCAACTAATCCTCAGTTATTTAGTCTTATATTCAATAATAACTCGAAATAACATTCTATTTCTCATAATAGATAGACTTAGCACGATTTCCCGTTTCTGTCTGTTGTTTGTTCAGAGATCGTGATTTTGAATTCATCCGCTAGGTAGCTCTGGCATAGACCGCATTTTCTATTATGAGGTCTATGCCAGAGCAACCTAGCGGATGAATTCAAAATCACGTGCTACTGTACAAAAACCCATTAGTTTTAGCGCAGACAGAAATGGGGAAGCATGCTAAGTCTATCTGTTATAATTTAGAATGAAAGTGAAATTCGAAGTGATATTTTCATAAGTTAAGGAGTGTTACTATAATGATAGTATTTCGCTATGGTACGACTAAATATAGTTAACCGCGATTAATTAAATAAAACAATGTTGTCAATAGTAAGTTAATTGTAACGTAACAAAATTATGAAATATTTTAGAAAACACAAGTTTGTTAAAAATGTGCTAAAATGGAAAAATAAGTTTTTTTTCTCATGCCCCTCTATTTTTCAGTTATTTATAAATCTTACGACTAAAAATAAAAGCATGGGAAACTAAAAGAAAGTAATGTCCATGTTAATTATTACGTAATTCACTGTAATCATGCGTATTAGCAGTGATTAATATTCCATGAAAAAATAACATTTTCTAACAAACTATTTTCAGTCATATGATTCTTAAAACTTATCAATAGATTAAAAATGTAAGACGGTAGCGTCGTGATCCAGGTGATAGCGTCGAACAGTGCGGGCGATTCCAAAAGAGCTGGCCAGAAGTAAAAAAAAAAAAAGTTACTATATAGTTAGGGATTTTTTCATGTTGGGTTGGTTACAGTACATCTGTAATGGTCAGAAATTACTTATGAAAGTATTTATTTCCTTTTACCTGTCCCAGAATAGGAGTCGCAAAGCTACCTTTGTTCGATTGGCATCGATTGTGTTACTGAGGCAGTAAACGACGCACGTGTTGAAAGCTGTATAAAAACTTAAGATTGAAGCAGATCATAATCAAATAAAATGGAATCAACGTCTGAAGGTACGTAGAATATATTAAAAATGTTACGAAATAATAATTTATCAAATATAAATTATTAGTGAAACAATAATTGTTATTGAA
>JAGDQP010061219.1:0-12076 GCA_022664845.1 Lepisma saccharinum
ATCCCTAATGTTCATTAGATTAATATAAATGGGGTTCATCCCGTTAATATCACTTCGGCTATAGTTCACAAGTGATGTTATAACACTTCAAGTCTATTGGCTATCATTTTCATAAAGTTTCGCATCAAAATTAATCACATGAATTAATCTGCAATTGTTCACAGATGCTATTTGTTAATTTTTCTTTAACAATACTCCTATAGTTGTGAAAAGTCTCCAATGTCTTTAGGACAACCCGAAAAGGAGTTAAATACCGGTACCAACTAAGACTATACAGTACTTATTTGCCACCATCCACCGCCCGTGTAGTCCATCCTCTTCCTCCTGAGAGTCCACATGGAGGGAGAGGAGTGCCCTTCCTGTTTACTGAATAGTGAAAGGTTCTATAAGAAAATTAGTATCTTCTTCAAATAGTTAAGGTACAGTTTCCAAATGTAATTCTTGGATAAAATCCGCCAATGGTTTACCAAATGTCTCAAAATGTTTCCGAATATATTGTTTTCGAATACCATGATATATTTCTGGACCTGTATAAAGGTGATTCTTGATCTCGAAACTCCGTTAGGAAGTTATCCTCTCTTTTCTTAGAGTCCCGAATCACAGTAGCCAAATTGACAGTTTCAAAGATTACGCACTTTGTCAACATATTCCTTTTTTGTAAACCTTTATATCGATATGACATTAAAATCAATTTACTTTGTATTTTGTGTATTTTTGGTACCCACACTAAATCCTGCATCGCACGCTGATTGTAATCTTGCAATACCAATTGATAGAATTCGATACTTCTTCTTCTCGTAATGCCCCCGTGTATATAATTTATATTCCCTTATAAATTAATTTTTTACGGGTCAACACTTTTTTTACCTTCACAACTATTAGTTTTCTGTTTAATATCAGCAGTTAATTGACAAAAATCTGGTTCTGTAATAAAGTCGGCACTTAGACCCCACCAGAAGGATTGCCGAAAGTGCAGAAATGCATATCATTTCAAATTTATCCGGACCAAATTATGATCGAACAAAGTTAGTTTTTCGGTATCAACACTTTTTATGGCATTTTCTAACGTCGGACTAAATAGGATGTAGTCGAGCCTGCTTTTGCAAATATTAGTCATATATGTGAAAAGTGGTACATTTTTAAAAAAAATGTTCCCACGCATCCGTCAATTTTAAACATTCTTTCGTTTGTTTGAAAGTTGCACTAAAATTATCTTTAGCCGTTGTCATCTTGCTGTCATATCACCTAACACTGCCAGACTGGGATTTGGATGGCAGTATATATTCAAAGTTAAATTCTAAAATGAATTTTCACGCTGTAAATTTACCTTAGTCCCACTTTCCACATACGTCTTAAAAATAGTTAGACATGCACACTTTAAGGCATACGATCTGCCATCCACCGCTTTATATACGTCTCAAAACTCCAGGTCTGATCTCACCAGGAAACCGACCCCCACATTTTCAATGATATAATTTTTAAAATAGTAAGTTTCTAATATGAAGATCTTGAGATGAAATCTCCTGAACAGCCAAAATGTGAATATTAGAGGACAGCAAGATTTGAGCAAATATTTGGCATTTTCCTTCACTATAGGCATGTCAGATGTTAAAAGTTGCAAGGTTAATGTTATATTCATTAGTATTTGTTTATCCTAAATATATTTAGAGATGCCAAGACAAAGAAACATCCTAAAAACACTACTTGGCACCTTTTCCCCTGCCCCCAAAAATTGGGGTTGAAAACCAGTCTCCCTAGTGATAGCATTATAGGAAAAATCATATTTGAATATGAGAAAACACTGTTTTCGAAAATTATATTCGACTTCTCTCGTCTTCTGATCACGACATAAGGCACCACATAACGTCTTACATATTTTTCCGCACCATCCTGGACCCTTTCAAAGGTCTTTTCCACTGGGAAGAGAAAACACTACCGTCCTCCGTGTAACTTAGGTGCAAAAAATATTCACTTCAAGTGTGATTTTCGCAAAAATTGTTTTCCTTTAGTTTGTGATTTTTTATAAGGAGAAAAAAAGTTTCACTCACCTCTGGTCCTCGCTTTTCGGAAATAGACCGCGTATTAGTGAACGGACCTACCAAATTTCCTTCTCCTCCTCCCTCCAATCTCCGGTATTCTTTGATTGGTCTCCAACCTCTTCTGTGGATTCAACTATTAGATTTTCTCGCTCTTCCTTCACACCACTATACACTAAATTGATCACCCGTATTTTCTTCTTCTTCATGTATATTAGCGGTCGATATCATACTACCACATGGATCCACATTCGTGTTATTACTATTCTCAATTCCTGTATTATCCTCTTGAACACCAACTAACCCCACTTTGTCTGTTATGAAGTTCTGCTTGAGTGGTAATAATCATCCCGTGAGTAGTCGCACAATCAGCTGTACCTACCTTCCACGTACTCTCAAAACCTACAATCAGGCGTATCTATACCCACCTCTCGCTCCCACATACTTGCTATCTTCGTAACGTCACTCTCACTTACTTTTATGACTTATGCCATAATTTAATCACTTTTCCAATTTCCATTGGTCAATTAGGGATCAGAATTCCCATTCATTTGGAAATATGTTCCATTTCTATGAAAGGAAGCGCAGTATTTAACAGGTTGTTACGATAAGAAAACAGTAATGCTGCTGTAGTGTTTGGCTATCGCCATCTTGCTTGCTTTCATAGAAATGGAATATTCACAATGAATAGGAATTCTGGTTCCCAATTAACAAATAGGAAGTGATTACACCATGGGGTAAGTCGTTCAAGAAACATTGTTTTGGGGCTTCACCAACATATATCTTATCCCTTACACTGTTCAAATCTATAGTGTAGTCGTTTAAATCAAATGTTGTTCAATAAATATATTTTGCATCTAGTTCTACTTCTGTCTGACGATTTAGCCAAGACGGTCAGACTCTCGACTTCTAAGTAAACCACTCATGTTCACATCTTGCTGCAGTCGTAACTTTTTTCTACCAGTACCGAAATCAACACCGTGTATTTTTTGCAGTGTACTTTTCCCACAACTAGTTGTTCTTTGATGTAATGTATCTACTTGTTTTAATTTTCTAGATAGATCCATCATTTTCTATTCGTCTTGTATTTAACAAATGATTTACTGGATAAATTTTATGTAATATTTTGAACATTAGATTATGTAGATTTTGACTATATTTTTAGTACATCGATATTACTCCATTCAATTTGACTTCTCCCTTATATACAGGTAAATGGAGCGTTCGTCTGTTCGTTTTCAGAATATGGCCCTGTCATAAACAATAACCAATATGATTTAGAATGTTGCCCACGTTTCTTGAGACAAATTTTCTTGTGTATTTTTCTTTATTTCTGAAATATATTTACCCAATAAATCTCTTTGACCGTTCAGTTGTCCATCTTGAACACATGTTTTCTCGATAAAGGCATTCACTAAATATTTCATTTGAAAATTCCATATAAGAATATTTAATGGAAGATGTAATGGACCAGAAGAACCTATGAATACTTTTGATGAGGCCCGAAATGCTGAGAGCCAATTATGTAAAGGACCCCAGAGGAATATTTTACCTTCAGTACTCAATAATATAATAATCTGCCACGACTTCTGGGTTTTGATCACCGAACACTATATCAAATACTGAAAGGCAAATCTATATTAGTTTATACATGAAGGCATACGGAAAAGAAGTTAAGTAAGAGGGCGAGTAGTATAAGGTATACCAAGTCTGAAGGCAACGCAGTATACCAAGGAAGGTCAAGTTCTCTTGTCTGCCTAACTGAAGGCATACAAGAGCAAGGTAAACGATCGTCCGCCTGGATGAAGGCGTGCAACCGTTTTTAGGATGGGTTGAAGGCTCCCGCTTGCCTGGCTGAAGGCACTTGCGAACCTGGAACAATAGTATACGCCTGCTTGGCTGAAGGCAATGCAATATACCAAGAAGGTTGAGTACTTCTTCTCACTTGGCTGAAGGTGTGAAAAAGCAAGGAAAACGACTGCCCGCCTAGCTGAAGGCGTTCAGCTGCTATTAGGATAGGTAAATAGTCTCAGTCCTCCTATATAAAGGCGTCCCGAAACGAAGAAAGATTGCGAAGCAGTCTATGGTAGTATTTGCCTGCCTAGCTGAAGGTTTGCAAACACCAAGTAAGGTAATTGAGAACTCCGGCCCGCCTGGCTGAAGGCGTTTTGGAGTTGTAGAACAAGGTATAAAAGGGAATGATAATAAAGATGAATAAAGCGTATGACGATAAAGCAATATAATAAGCAGAAGCCTAGTAAAGAATACTCAAAGAAGTTTAAGATAATAATTATTTATTAACTGTCCAAAGAAGCAAAGAGCTTGATGTGGTCTGGCTCGCACGCCAGAAAGAACTGATTCTGAATCACCCCGGACCTGCTTATATAGTTCTGGTTGAGTGACGCCATAGCGTCACGTGATATACTTCAAATCATACACATACACACAATATTAATTTTGTTTCTTTTTAAATATAGGCGGAATTTATAGTTTTCCGAATCCATAGCAATAACTAAGATTGTAATCTTATCTATTTGAAAGTTCTGATTGTTGTTTAAAATAAACGCGGAAAATATATTTCTTGAGTCTATAGCGTTAAATATAAATGAATAGCCATAAGGGCGATTCGATATAATGCAATTCAGAGGTGGCGAAGAAAACACTGAATTTTATGAACAAATAGAAGTGATGTTACAATCTAATTCTATTTTTTTAATGGTTTTACATACTTTCTCCTGATAGAGATTCAGAGAACTCACAAATCATTTGAATGGTTCAATGTAATAGTAATGCTTTACCTTGTAACTGTAGATTTTTCAATTTGACTTCTCCCTTATATACAGGCAAGTCGAGCGTTCATCTATTCGTTTTCAAAATATGGCCTTGCCATAAAAAATAACCAATATGATTTAGAATGTTGCCCACGTTTTTCTATACATGGGAAACATTTGCAGTAATTACACACATTTACTAAATACAAATACATTAAGAAATTTTCGTTGAAGCAAAGTTTCAAAACGATTCATTGTACTCAAATCTATCAATTCCTACTTCACTAATACCAAAACATTGGAAAGATGGCTAATAGACTATTATAGCATCCAAAATATTTGATTGAAATCAAACAGTCTGCGGAAAGGAACAAGGTTCCAAACGGATGTCATACAGAAGACTTGCCCTTCATCACATAGCCATCTGCAGCTTTGCTCATGTTTAAAAGTGACGAATAAATAATATATTTAAAAAAGTAAATATATTTTTTTATATTTATATCCTTTATATGTAAAAAGTTCAAAACAAGTATTCTCTTAATTTTATTACCACTGATTGATTAATGACGGCCACTTTTGTATAGTACGAAGCCATTTTCAGTACGAAACGTGATTCCCTTCAAGTCTGCTTGGTAATTTTAGTCGTCTGCATTAAAAGCGTAAAACGTAATCGAATTGGTCAAAATGGTATCCAAATGTGGTTGTCGTAATAAAAAATCGTTTTCAAGGTGCTGTTTCGCACGCAAGGGATTGCATGTCAAAGTTGATTTTTGTACAGTATTACATATCGAAGTATGTTGAAGGTATACAGAATATAAAAGGCTGATATATGGTTCCTTAATCCCTTTATTATTTTAAAAACTAAAAAACAAAATAGTAGTTCATGAATATTGGAGGCTTAATATCTGTTGGGAGAAAATATATAAATCTAGTGTTATGTACATGTATAAGGAGAACATAAGGCCGAAATTTCAACTTCCATATTTGACTTTGAACGGACTTACAGATTTGTAAAATGGGGTGAATAATGTTCATGTCCGTTTTGAATGAACATTGTAGGACCAATATCTCTAGCACGAGACCAGATAAAAAATCACATGCTAAATAACTTTTATGTACTTGCATCAGGCAAAGCTACGCTAGAAATTTCAACTTTAATATTTCTGTTTGAAGGGAGTTACGAATTTGCAAAATGGGGTGAGTAATAATGTTTGCGTCCTTTCGTTATGTTACCACCAGGATGACAAACGAAGAAGTAAATATATAAAAAGATGAACTAGGTATATGGCATGAGGCCTATCACATCCTTTTTACGTATCCACATCTTTCTTTGACACCCTAATAGCCTGCTTTGGTAATCTATTTACCAAAACACGCACAAGTTTTATTCATCCCCGTTTTGCAAATCTGTAACTCCGTTCAAACTAAAATATCAAAGCTGAAATCTCTACCGAATTTTCTCCTTGTATAAGCGCATGAAATGTGAAAAATGTATATTTCTGTCTTATCTTCCACCTGTGATATTGGGTTTGCAATGTTCATAACAAAGCCCACAGAAGCATCATTCATCACCAAGTTGAAAATCTTGTAACTGCGTTCAAACTTATTTATATATCTACGTTCAAGCTTCTACCGAATATTCTCCTTATATAGTTGTATTAACATGTGAAACTACTAGATTTATATTTTCTCCCACCACAGATATAAGGCTTCCAATATTAATAAAATGCCTCATTTTGAATTTTAAAAAGTTCAGAGAAAATTAGGGAACAATATGGCAAGTTCTATATTCTGTATACCTTCATATTCCCTGATATGTAATAGGGTCACGGCACCAGTTTCCAGCCACTAAAGCAAAATTCTGACTTTGGTGGTGTGTAAATATGCACAAAAATATAAGGAAGAAAAACAGATAAGAAAATACATAACGTGAACCTTAAGTCGTGCATTAGTGCTGTAAAAAAGAAAAAACACATGTTTGTAAATCGTAAGAAATATAAATATGAACATATAGCAAAAACACCAGTTTCCAGCCACATACTACCAGTAGCTGGCCGCTAAGTTCCAGTTTCCAGACACACTAGTCGGGCTTACTCCAAACGTTTAAGATAAATAACAAAAGATAAAATAGAACAACAAAATATATAACATAAGAGCCCGCATTCTAGGCATGGAAAACATAACAAAATATGTTTGTTAATAGTGTTCAGTAGGTAAATAGGTACCATTTATTCTTGAATCGAGCATTTAGTCACGATTATTGGATTTCCTACCTAACTCATGTTAACTTGACTACACTCTGGTTACATATTGGATCGTAACACTGTATTTTCAGAGAGAAACGAACCCTATGATGCACCTGCTTTCGAATCGTGAGTTTTGACATATGTATGATTGCACCTGCCCTATTTGCCGGTTGTAATCATTACTGTATGAGTTTCACCCATTTCCGGAATCAAGTACAAAAATGTTCATTTATTAACGTTAGCGTATTTGTATATCTACGTTATATGTAATTATTAATGTAAAACTTATTATTTGCTGTTATTATTGCTACACTTTGCGAGTGTTCTGGATATTGGAAAACGTAAATAGCCTTTTTGTTATAGTTCCCAATTACCAGCCTTGTTGATTGTTTCATGCAACGTTCTGTATCACTGATTGCCTGCCTATGGCAGTGTTACAAACATTATTAAATTTTTCGTCAGATTCAATATCATTGCCTTTTATTTTGAATATTCCACAGCTGTATTCATTTTATCGTTATAGGCGGCACCCTTTTGATACCCATGTTTGATTTATATTTATCAACAAAACGTACACGGAAGAAAGTAATCCTAGTGTAATGTGATTACGGGCTCGTTACTACATGTTGCATTGTGTTTTTGTTAATTACCTAAACCCTTTTTGTTTATTTCTCACGTTTTTAAAATCATGTAAAAGGAAAACGAAGGAACCTTTTTCGTACTTTTCCATCAGGATTGCTCTGAACAAGACGTTCTAGAGTATATTGCCAGCAGACTCTTTTACCTGTGGCGTTTACATTTATTTATTTGTTGTTTTTTTTGCTCGAAGGATCGAAAACCCATATTAACAGGATAGGGAGAAGAGGCATTTCCAGTTTTCATTCATCACTGCGTAGATCCATGTTTAAAGACAACCACTTCAGATATATATCACTTTCAGAGAGAGAGAGAGAGTTGTCAAAGTGATTTTAAAAGATCAACAAAAGTTTGTTTGTTGTTGCTTTTGTTTGATTTCTATACATGCTGTTTTTAAATAATTTTTTGTATTATTTTCCTTCCTTTTCTAACATAGATAATGCTATCGATATAACAGTACAAGAGACGTGCTATACCGACAGTACTCATTGCCGCATACAGAAGTAGGCGTACCCACGAGGAAATAAAAGCTGCAAGTATGACATTGTTGAATGCATAGGGTGTGTTCTCCGTTTCCAGACCCCGATAATTAACAAGAAGGTTAACATGCTGGATTTCCAAATGAGGAGAATAGACAATTTCATTAAACCCTTGAGCAATCGTAAGAACATTTGTTCGGAAGGTCACACCTCTGAGCTCAGTTCCGAAACAATGAGTTTAAATATATATTTGCAATGAATCGCAGTCTCTTGTTTTTAGTAATGTTATCATACGTTTAGTAATGTTTAGTAGTTGAATTTCGTCGTGACTGAATTAATCCTTAATATACTCCTGCCTATCCTCCTCACAATGGCAGTTTTTATTAAATCCGGACGCTTCTTGTTTCATTTGAAGAAACGTACCGACATAGGACAAACAGGTCCACGGGCATTTCCGATTCCCAGATTTCAAACGTATGCAAAATCATATAACCCGCTTTTAATGCAGCATGTAGCTGTGGCGTGCAGAATACACATTTTATATCACGTTCTTCGTCTATATGTGTACCTAGGTACATTCACCGGTATGTACCGTCTCCACACAAGTTCTACACAAACCAAACATTAGTTTATGCGCATTGTATGGTAAAATGGGAATGGCTAGATCTGTCAAAGATAAGACTTTACAAAAGACTAAACCATGAACATAAGTGAGATCGGGCATGTCCTTGCCCTTATGAATTGTTACAGGTCCAACCGGAATTGGCTGGGTAGCCATTACCCATGGATAAAGTGAGGTACTCAATTACTTCCGCGTCACTGCATTCGTAAAGGCTTTGGAAACATTCTGCCCGTCCACCCTTAAAGGCATCCTTAGAATGTAATGGTTCTTCAATATCAGAACCATACTCACGAAGAAATGCTTGAATAATAGGTGAAGTCTGCACCTGTTTGTGCCACTTACATTCCCAGATGGACACAACACCCACCTTACATATCTCACGGAGAAAGTCTTGCTGTCCCATAGTGTCGGCATATCGACTATTTGGACTACGACCTTGGCTATCTATAGTTTATCCCTGAGTTGCGTTAAACAATGGTGGCCGTGGTAGTAACAGCGATAAAATTCATATGCAGTACGCGTATTTGTATCGTCCCCATCTAATTTATAATGATTAAATTGGACTTCACCACCTCGTTCATAGCTTTGTAACTTAAACTTATGGGTATGTTACATATACCGAAGCCATAGTTTGGCCTGCTTGCTTTGATTGGTACCGTGATGAAACGCTAACGGCGGGATAACAGGGATGATATTGGTTTTCAGATGCTGTGTACGATAACAAAGCATAGCACCTGCAGCGATAGTGGCCGTATGCAAATAACATTGCAGCCCGCCCGTTTTACTTTTGATAATATTAGAAAAGCGAGTAAGAGCTAAAGTTAAGATATGTATGTCATTTTGACAATAGGCCAAAAGTTCACGTTGGAAATCTAATATGTTTTTACTTTTGACACATTCCTTGTGTCTTAGAGCGCCTCTCTGCGTCTGCTTCCTAGATCGTACTACTCCAGATCTGGATATAATCCTACATATCTTTGATTCATTGGAGTATTCAATAGGTGTGGGAAATTCCCCTTCCTCAGTGATTCTTCTAGCCCTAACGTTTTTAGGATGTCGGTGTTCACCCCTTTCGTTGACATCTATTCGCATAGTCTCAATATCATTAATAAGATATAGGAAATCCTCTACCCTTTTAGTACACTCCGGTTTGTAATAACCAATATGGGTCTCGTTGACAATCATGTAACACAGGCTACAGAAATGTTCACCAGAAACATGTTTCGGCTTTCTATTACGCCAGTGAAGTTTTCCACCACAGTGAACACATACCTGAACATGATTACATATAGATTTACGCTTTGCTATGGTTGCATGTCTGTCAAAACATTTTTGATTGACAAAGGTACTATTACACTTGCCATAATGTCTTTTTGTGTCATCAGAATGTTCGGTATCAAGATGATACGTCTCGCATATGTTACATGAATAGTTACAGTCATGAAAGCTGAGCTCTGCATACGGATTGAGACAGGCACAATACACACGCCCTCCTAAAAAGGAGGCAATACCATCGATGACGTCATAATGGTTATAATTAAAACGAATAAAGATCTTCCTCTTTGCTGTGGGTCCAACATACATTTTCTCGTATTGACGTGTTTTCGACACACGACCGTACACAATAATCTGATACTGATCCCCAAAGCACCTTCGAAATTTGTCTACATCATCTTAACTACCCCATTATGATAGGTTAAAATTACACCTGCACAATAACACAGTTCCAATGCTTTAACATACCAGTTCTCAGGATGGGCTTTCATATAGGCGGTTTTATTATAATTTTGATCCGCCCTACTTCGTCCTAGTACCAATGCTAGGGCAAGGCAATTTGGGACTTGTTCTACAGGAATAATGTGGTTTTGCAAATGATCGGCATAGGCCAAATACTTATCACTACGACGACGACCCTGACCTCGACAAGGATTCGTAATATCAACCCTAATGGTGATATCGTCACATAATAAGAATTCCTCGTTGGAGTTTAACACATTTTCGATTTTCCGGAGCATACTTTTTGCATTAATATGCTCGCGTAATTGGAATGGTATGTATATTGACTTTCTTACAGTACATTTTGAACTCTCAATATTAAACTCTACTTTGAATGCGGGGTCGACATCCCTCAGTAACTTGTCCATGGTATACTCAAACAGGCTGGTTAGGAACGCCTTGGGGTCACGAATAGTTGTTACAACAGGCTTGATTTTTATTTCACTACCTCGCAGAGGGAAATCAGGATAAGTTTTCAATTTTTCAGAAATAATTTCAAATTGGTCTACCATACCTGCACCATACATCCTACACATAGTACGATCTTGCATTCAACGTTGCACTTTACTAACCATATAACCATCCAAGGCAAATTCACCCACATAGTCGTCAATATCCATGTCGCTATACACATCATCACTTTCCTGAACATCAACACCACTCGAGTAAAGTTCCAAACCAAATACTTCAATAGCGTCCTGGGAAATACATCCGTGAAAGTCTGGTACCAACTCGCAATAGTAACTTCAAGCTAGTTTTTTACTTTCCACACTTCCGAAGAATCCGTAATAACTCAGATCAAGAATGTCCTGGGCAGTCGCACAACATTGTAAAACGGCTTCTTCATCGTTCCAAAAGTAGTATAGGAGATGATGCAATAACATGTCGGGATCAGATTCGTCAGCTTGGAATCCTACCATTTTGTAATAGCACAGAGACATCCCACACTCAAGAACAGTTTCAGGATCGTCATACCATTGCATGTCCTGCGTAGCAAGCAAAACGTCAATGGGATTTTCCATGATTTGTAATTTACAAAGATTATAAACGATACTGGACGCAAAAGTTTGTTTAGTGTTTATACACAAAGGGGGAACAGATCCGTCTACATCAAAGCGTACGTAGAAACAGAATGCTGACAAGAGCACGGACGCGAACGAAATCTACCCTATAACCCTTTTAGTTAGGCTAATAAAAACAAGATTGTGTAAAACATCCAAACCTGATACAAGCGCATGCTCTGCAATGCAACTAGCTTCCGGCTTTATTACTTTACCCTGTTTTTCATCCACAAGAAACAATAAAAAGACAGTATCCCCAAAACCGATTTTCAACAACGAAACAATTCCTTAACAACGATCCGCAGTCAAAAGGAAACCACTTATTGCTTTGGGTTACGCTCTTTTACCATAGACTTGAAGAATGAAGCAGGTGTCTGACGTCAATTTCTCTTCATGCGGTCCCTCATCCCATTATTCTACTAGTAGGTAAGTAGGGACCAATATTTATT
>JAGDQP010061221.1:892-12076 GCA_022664845.1 Lepisma saccharinum
TTATCGAACGCTCCCCTAATATCAATGAAAATTGCTACTACATATTTACCCTCCGCCTCCCGTATTCCTGTACAGAATTTGTTAACTGCATCTTGAGTTGATTTACCTTTCCTAAAACCAAATTGGTTGTTATCGTTTTCTAGTCCATCTCTTGCTTCTTGTAGCCTTTTTATGACGACTTTTTCAAAAAGAATTCGAATTGTGTTCAGGAGGCAGATGGGCCTATATGATCGTGGATTTTTACGCAGTTCTTCCTGACCTTTTAACAGTATCATCAAATTTGCTTCCTTCCATTTTCTAGAGAAGCGTCCCTGCCTCAGACATTCGACGAAGAGTCTTGCCAGATATGGTGTCTTAATGTGTGATTTATATATATATATATATATATATACGAGGCTCACTATTTATATTTTGAGCCTTACAAAGAAAAAACAGTAATGTGTCGTTGAAAATTGATTTATTGTTTTTCGAAATACTCTCCTTTATGATCAGTACACTTTTTCATTCGTTCGAACCATTTGTCAAAGCATTTTTTCCAATCTTCTTGAGACACCTTCATAATATGGTTTTTGAACGCATCAACGGCTTCTTCGGCCGACGAAAATCGTTGTCCACGCAATTTATTCTTGACATTCGGGAACAAGAAGAAGTCATTGGGTGCCAAATCAGGACTGTACGGCGGATGACCCATCAATTTGATTTTTTGAGTGTTCAAATAGTCGGTTGTTAGACGAGATGTGTGACAGCTCGCATTGTCTTGATGAAGAATGACCCGACGGCGCTTGTTTGTTTTCCGTATTTGACCAAAGACCTCCGGCAAACAAATTGTTGTGTACCATTCAGAGTTCACCGTTCTACGTTCCTCTAAAGGCACAGTTGCCATATGACCAGTTTTCCCAAAAAAACAGGCGACCATTTGTTTCGATGTGCTTAGAGCGCGAACAACTTTTGTTGGATTTGGTTCATCTTGGAACACCCATACAGTCGACTGCTGTTTACGTTCCGGCTCATATGCATATATCCATGATTCGTCACCTGTTACAATCTTATATACGTCTTTTGAAGCACCGCCATTGTATTTATTGAGCATTTGTGTGCACCAATCGACCCGAGCTTCTTTTTGAGTTTTTGTCAAATTATGTGGGATCCAACGAGAACAAACCTTTCTCACAGCTAAATGATCATGCAATATTTTATATATGTTGGTGGAACTAATGCTAAGGGTTGCCTCAATCTCACAGTATGTCACATGACGATCTTGCAGTATTAGGTTTTGCACAGCATCAATGTTTTCTTGAATAACAACTGGTTTTGGACGACCGCGAATTTCGTCAGTGAGGGAATGGCGGCCACGATTAAAATCGTTATACCAGCGTTTCACAGTGGCAAAGGATGGGGCTTCATCGCCAAATGTGGAAATCAGTTGATCGATGCACTCTTGTCTGGATAATCCACATCGAAAATCGTAAAAAATCATCGCACGAAAATGTTCACGAGTTAATTCCATTTTTCTGTTGTCACGCAATCTTCAATTCAACGTAAACAACACAAATAAAGCTATTGACAAAACATTTGAAGTACGTTATGGTCAAGAATGTCAGACGTTTCTATGGAAACGTCAAATGGCGCCTAAATACAATCAGTGTTGCCAGGGCTCAAAATATAAATAGTGGCCCTCATATTTCCGATTTCAATCCGTGAGGACCCGGCGCTTTTCTATTTTTTAATGATTTTATTGCCTGTTTAACTCCGAATTTTGTACAGTTTTCTCATCCTTGTTCTCTTCTTTCAGTCTTATTATTTTCCTCAAATGTTCTGATTCTATTCTTACTCTTCGTTGATCTTCAGTTTCATCTTCCTCTTGATCTTTAGGTATTAGCTCTTCCATTAACAATTTCGCCGAGTCCCTCCAGTTCTTTGTGTATTTACCATCTGTTTTCTTTAGTGTTGACAAGGTAGTTGGTTTAGTCTTTTCCATACATAATTTGTATGGTGCGCCCCATGCATCCGTTGTTAGGTTATTTTCCAGGAACTTTTCCCATGTTTCTTTTTTCCTAAAGATTATTTTTTCTTTATACTCGTTTTTTGCATACCTGTATTGCTCTAATTTCCTGTTTCTAAGCGCCGGGTCTCTGGCTTGTTGGTAGCTTTTCCTTCTGGTTCTGACAATCCTCCTCATCCTATCCAGTTCCCCGCACCAGAATGTGGTTCTGTTCTTATTCTTATTGCTAGGTGGACATGTTCTTCCAATCGCATACTCGGTTCTGCGTTCTACCTCCTCCACTAGGTGATCCAGATTTCTCCCCTCGGTCACTTCTGGCAAGGTCAAAGTTTCCTCCATCTTCATCAAGTTGTAAAGTAATTATTACGAACATGAGGAGCTTTACTTACACGGATAAAGATATTGTCTGGTTTTATGTCTAAATGAACACTGTTGTTATTGTGCAGCCAGTTTAAACCCGTGGCCACTTCTCTCATCATATTCCACACACTGGCTGGTTGGACTGTTCTGTAACGAATAATATTGTTTATTAGTAGGGCTCGGAACTTGATGACCTAAAATATCCCTAAATTCACTACTTTATCTAATGTTATGAACCTGTTCAACAACCTTAAAACAAGCATTCCATAACTCTCTGAAGTTATAATAAGTTGTACATTCTTCTAGTTCAATAATATTTATACAACTCTTTCATAGATATTCGTATATTGCATACAGTAGAGCTTCTATAATCAGTCTAGATATTCATTTACAGAATAGAAATTTCCCATAATTAAATATTTATGAATTTGTTTAGCTGTACAATATTTCTGATACTACCTGGTAATTTATTAAATAGCTTTATACCCATATTAATGTGGGATTTCGAAAACAAAGTAGTACTGTGAGGAATTGCATGGAAATACTCTTTCCGTCTGGTATCGTAGCTATGAAAATTGAGGTTCTGAGCCAATTCGACTCTCGTTGCTTAGTGATAAGAAGAATGTCATATATATACATATATATATATAAAGGGAAGGCACAGTTAAGATGATGAACATGGGAAATAGTTGTCAACAACTGGTACGTCGTGAAGAATTGGTTATCAGTCGTATTACCTTTTTCTGCAGTTTAAAATTTTTTATGGATTCCGATGATCCCCAAAATGTTATTCCATACTTAAGAGAATGGTGAAAAATATAAAGAAACCAAATCTAGTAAAGGGTCATTCCATGTCAAGTGGTCTGGGGGTCCCCGCTCGACAATCATGGATTTCGATGAAATTTGGTGTGAACATTCACACATGTCCCCAATGAACATTGGTAAAGTTTTACGTTCGCCGATGCAATACTTGCGGAGCTAGACACGAACACATTTCTGTGACACCATACTTCAGCCGTCGACCGTATGATGCTGAGGTTGCTACAATTTTGAGACTTAATAACTCTGGCACTATTTTGTTGAGAGAAACAAAACTTGGCTAGCTTGTACAACTTTTTGTGGTCTATGAAACAAAATAAGAAAAACATTTTCACGAGCGATATTCATGTAGATAATTTGGAGCAAAGTTGGCAGAAAAAAAAATGCGTCTTCTAAAAAGATGTAAAGTTTTATTTTTGATATCTCTGAAAATAAGAGTAAGAGAGACGTGAAACTTTGCGCGTAAAAACATAGCAACACAAGGTTGTCGAATATAAAATGCCATGCTCCTACAGCTTTCCAATCGTTGACAAATTGAGTTGAAAGTTGACGATTGTTGTAAAAAAGCCCAAAATAGTGTATTTTCAACCAGCGGTTACAAAAAAGGACCTTCTGAAAACTGTTTTAAATCATTTTCATTAGAAAGAGCATGTTTCAACCTCCCTAAGGAAGTCTGGTTGATTTTTTATCGCGGGCATATAAGGTCCTAAAAGTAGGGTCAAAGTTAGAGACTTCGCTATGGTAACGTCACATGCATTCTATCATGTTTTCGTGTTGTTTGTTCAGATTCAGATTTTATTGCGTTCGTTTGACCGTACAATAGCACATCTAGAACAACGGTTAGGAGTATAACTAGTGAACATAAAACAAGGATAAACAAAGGATTCGTATATTGCATACAGTAGAGCTAAAGGATAAACAAAGGATTATATGTTGATGAACGAACATTGAGTGAAATAAAATACACTTGCAAGTACTACTTTGGTCGTGACATGTCACAAAATACAATCAATATTACATTATTGTTAGAAATCATTGGGTAAAATAAAATTACTTAAATGGCTAAATATCAAAATACTACTATAAAACATGTCGTATACAAGATAACATAATACAATCAAGATTACATTGTTGCTAGAAACTATACTGGATGAAATATAAGCACTTAAATGGTTAAATATGGGAGTACTACCCAAATATCTTGAAATAATTCATAATACGAGAAGAGAGATATACTTAATTTCGAAAATTATATTAATGTTTTAGTATTTACATAATATGGATACACACTTCTGACAGTGTTGAAGTTATTTGATTAAGTTTTAAGTTGCTGTTATGCTTTGGAAATCAAAATGAAGATATTCGTCTACTGTGTAAAAAATATGTTTCTGTAGTACGCTCCGCACTAAAGCAGTGAACCGATTAAAGGATTTGGATAATTTTATATCTATTGGAAGTCTATTATACAGCTTAGTTCCCATGTTTATTGTTGATTTGGAGAACAACGCAGTTTTGTACGGGATGATAGTTTCTCTCGGCCCCTTGTAACATGATCATGAACATCCATGTGTTTTATATAGACATTATTACGACTATTATATTGCGTTGAGCGATGGTGACATTGTCACTACCAGTTCAGGTACTTGAATCAGCAATCCCATCGCCACATGGGTCACGCCCGATAGCAGTGCAATACCGGCCACGAGTGGGTTTCTTGCTTCAGGATCCCAGACCTGTAGTATTGTTTCTTCGTCGGGGTTCCCAAGCCTAAAGTGGGTATCTTATATGGTTCCCAAGCCGAAGTCCGTACTGCCAGATGACAACGATCACTTATATATGTATTAGTAAATGTAGAAGTGACGTTCCTTAGCGTCGCTTTTGGGAATTGATACTGTCGACCGGACGACGTAACTGAAGGAGCTGGAAGCACGCAAAGATGATGATGATCTGGAATCCAACAGATATCTTGTCTTTCATGCCAATAAAATGAATTAGTAGGGCCGCGCGGATGCATAAATTGTACCAGCACATCAGATTGTTCGATGAAAACTTCCACGATGTTGCCTGCCCACCGTTGATTGTCATAAATGCAGACAACATAACCAGGAAACTGTTCGGTCAATTTTAAATTCTGATCAACGGTAGCGGGAAGTTTGGCCACGAAGTGAATCGTGTCATTTGAGACTTTTCTGACCGAAATCGAATTCGAATCAACTGGCACAAACTGGTGATGATCTCGTGTGCCAGTTATTGTACTGCTAACTTTCCATCTTTCTTCTCGGAGCATCCTGCTTTCTGCGATTTCTTCCTTCGGAACGTATATATATTTAATTCCGTGAATGTTTCTATTGCAAAAGTTAAACAGATCTGTTGGGGTCAGTATTTGGTTGTTTGGTGGTCGCTGGAGGTTGATTCGAGCAGCCAAACGTTTAGTTGTGCCACCAACTCCGTCACATGATGATTTGCCGTGACTCGTGCCGAAATAATTCCATTCGGTCTCTGTCGAAATCATGTTTGTGAAATTGACGAAATTTTTGTATTGACTAAAATAGTGTATTCGTGAAAAACGTTTTCTTCTAGTGAAAGCCTTGAGCAACATCTTTTACAAAAAACTAGTAATTCTCTGCAAAATCCATCAGTACGATAAGTTAGCTTTCATTCAGGCTGGCTTTCAACGACTTCAAATATTCGCTTTGATGTTTGGTAACGAAGTGGTGGCCAGTCAGTTTCCAAATTTAACAATCGAGTTTTTCGATGATACCTTCAATAGTGAGAACATTTGGTATCAGCGTTTCGCGGTCAGTATATAATTGACTCACAGATTCATATAGCCTGCAAGAATGAAATTACACGCTTTAAACCCTAGCAGAAATAAAAAGCAAACGACAATGGAAAAGAATGCATGGTAAAGTATACGACGTTGCCACACTGAAGTTTCCAACTTTGACCCTATTTTTAGGACCTTATATGCCCGCGATGAAAAATCAACCAGACTTCCTTAGGGAGGTTGAAACATGCTCTTTCTAATGAAAATGATTTAAAACCGTTTTCAGGTCCTTTTTTGTAACCGCTGGTTGAAAATACACTATTTTGGGCTTTTTTACAACAATCGTCAACTTTCAACTCAATTTGTCAACGATTGGAAAGCTGTAGGAGCATGGCATTTTATATTCGACAACCTTGTGTTGCTAAGTTTTTACGCGCAAAGTTTCACGTCTCTCTTACTCTTATTTTCAGAGATATCAAAAATAAAACTTTACATCTTTTTAGAAGACGCATTTTTTTTTCTGCCAACTTTGCTCCAAATTATCTACATGAATATCGCTCGTGAAAATGTTTTTCTTATTTTGTTTCTCTCAACAAAATAGTGCCAGAGTTATTAAGTCTCAAAATTGTAGCAACCTCAGCATCATACGGTCGACGGCTGAAGTATGGTGTCACAGAAATGTTTTCGTGTCTAGCTCCGCAAGTATTGCATCGGCGAACGTAAAACTTTACCAATGTTCATTGGGGACATGTGTGAATGTTCACATCAAATGTCATCGAAATCCATGATGGTCGAGCGGGGCGCTTTTCTGAAATCAGACCACTTGACATGGAATGACCCTAAAGGGACTAAAGAACGAATAATATAAGCCGCTTCCTGCATAGCATTTTGATGTGTTGTTGCCATGAAATTTTATCATAAATCAAAACACCGAAAGTGTTGCAGGATCAGAATATTCGCAAATTTGATTGGCTAAGTTAATTCCAGGAATACATCGGGCTGGCGTGTTTGCAAGATGAAAATACATGAAGTTAGTTTTCCCAGTGTTTAATTTTAGCTTAGCAAAGAACCAATTTTCTAACTGAGTTGATACATTATCTATTTTTGATTGTAGAACAGCGGTATTGTTAGCGGTAACTGTAATAATAGTATCATCTGCATAAAGTATTGTTGCACTATCTGCTAAGTTTAAATTTAAATCGCTAATATAAACCAGAAAGAGTATCGGCCCTAAAACCGTCTCCTGAGGGACCCGGATGTTGCTTACTAATGGTTTGGAGGTGACTTTGTGAATGAGACTACATACATTGTCTTTGTTTTAGCAGAACAATATTTGGCCTATTACATACATACGATTCAAACCATTTTTTGGCGATACTTTGTACTCCGTATTTCTCCAATTTAGTAATTAGGATCTTATGATCTACACAATCAAAGGCCTTTGTAAAGTCACAGAAAATGCTAAGTGGGTAGCTACCTTTATCGACGTCCGATACAGTTGTGCTTAGGGAATCTTATACAGCAGTTTGAATCGACTTTTCCTTCAGGAAGCCATGTTGTTGAGGGGATAATACACCACTGCTTTCTAAACGATTGCGCTGTCTAGTAGCAATTAGTGACTCAAATATTTTTGAGAATTTGGAAGAAATCTATATAAATCGGTAATTATTAACATCATGTCTGTTACCTTTCTTGTACAAGGGTATAATCACTGAATATTTAAGTTTTTCGGCGAACATACCTTGGCTAAAAGATTAATTGATTATTAGTTCCAAGGGTTCAGCAATAAAAGGAATACATCTCTTGATCAGAAATTCAGGAATATCGTTTATTCCTGAGGATTTCTAGCCCTTGAATGAACAGGGACTTAGAGAGAGAGCTAACTTATTAGAGTCAGTGGTTATCCTTAAAACTTCCTTCTGTAAGAGAAGAATATCTTGAACATAGTTACAGTTATCCCAAAACATCAGACCATGTTTAGTGTCTGATGAAGCCAAGTTGTTAGTTGGTGAAACTGTTACACGCTGTTAGTTTTTAAATAAGACGTATTTGCTGTGCTCACCTATTCTTTTAATTAACCTTAAGTATATAAAACCTTTGATATGGAAAATATCATAATTAGACCATAATAATACTTTGGAAGAATGCAAAATATGCAGACCCTCCATAACTATTAGCTACATGATTTTTTAGTTTTCTTAACAGAAATATGACCCTAGAAGGTTTACTTCATATATACTTTATATGACAAAAAAACATATACAGAAGACTAGCAAAAACAAAAAAAAAACATGCTTACATAATCGGTATCATCTGCAACAGTGTGGTGTCATACAAGGGGTCTGTAAATAAAGGACAAGAACATTACTTCATAAGAATAATACTGTCAAACGAGTTTGTATTAAACAGTTTTAGGACAACAAATCTAAACTTCTGACCCCTCTAATAATTTTTCGAAATGTGCATAGTATCGTAGTTACAGGCTGCCGAAATCGTGTAAAGCTTAATTTTACAGCGAACAGTACAGCTGATGCGGCATGGTACCGTCAAAGTCTTTAAATCTACACTATCCAGAAATGCATATTTCAGAATTCCGCAAAATTCAGCAAGCGAAATTTTCATTCAATATTTCATAATTCATTAGGTGTTGATTTTGGTGTCCAAGTTGCAAACACTATATCTCCAAAACGAAGCGCAATTCGACCCATGTTCATATGAACTTCTCTGTTTATCATGACTCATACTATCGCCTCCGTAAATATTGAACCTTCATCCCCTTTAAAAAGATATGTTTGTGTTGAGGTGGCAACACTGTGCGACATTATTCCATTGCGCATGGAAGTCTGTCCCCCTCTGTCGGTATATATTCCACGGCACACAATTTATATTTTCTTTGTGTTTGGCAATATTCCAATGGTTAAATTAAAATTGGACACCCTGTATATCTGCTCCAGTACAGTGATTCTGCCAGGATTTTGAGTTTGGGAAGTTTAAATTCAAAATTCAGAAGCTGTAAGTAGAATTTTAGGGAGGGTTTCTGTATATTTTTACCGTATATAATAATGCTTGAGAATTCTCATTTGGTGAGTTCTGACAGAATCCCTGAACTCTGACCTCGGGGCAATTGTCTCTCTGCCCTTAAGAGTGTTTGCGTAGAGGTACAATCATGACGTCACCGTATTCTCGCTAGCGTTAAAAATCTCGGAGTGAATAATTCCGTAACAATAATGTCTTGACAGTTTGCGACAGTGTGCCGCAATAAATGCTTTCATTGCCTATTAGGAAGAAAAAACTAACCTGTGCCTGTGAATTTTATGGAATGTTTCAATTGCATATTGTTTTCATCAAATAGCAATGTCTAATCGAAAAAGCAAAACATTTTCTGAAAGCAGAAAGGAAAATATTTATTGGTTTTTTTTTTAAAAAAAAAAAAGAAAGAAAAAAACTTCAGATGAACAAATCCAAACCCGGGACCACTGAATAACAAGTCCAATGACCTACCCATTTTTGTTTATTACGGGTTAGGTGGTAGAACAGCGTCAGCTGAATCTCGCCCACCCTAATTAAGAATGTTCGAATTGAATTGAAAATCTGAATTAAACTACAAAATCAGAATAAACAGAAAATATTACTAAACCAATAAATAAAAGAAAAGGTATAAAACAAATTAAACAATAACAACTGAAAATAATTTTAAAATATAAAGGTATTGGTCTTCGAAAAAAACTTTGGGTGAACGAGCGTCGAACCCGGGACCACTGACCCGGCGTCGGGAAGTGGCGCCCCCATCGCCCAGTCAGTTTCACTGGCTGCATTCAGTTCTGGCAGCTGCCAACATCGTTGCTGCCTATGAGAAGTCCAACAGCAGGGCCAAAGTGCTTCTGTGTTGAGCAATTTTACTTCCCACTTGCTTAGGGGATTGGCGACCTCATCGTAGGTCTACGGACCGCAACGTGATGAAACCATCACATAGCCCGAGCAGCAGACCATCGCTGCTCGTATACGGCGTAGGGAATTGGCGACCCCATCGTCCGGCCGGCTTATGCTGGTTGCAATCAGCCAACAACGGCGTAGGGAATTGGCGACAACATCGTCCAGCTGGCTGCACTCGGCCCTCAACTAAACATCTACGCTGCCTGAAAGGAGGACCAGCCGAGAGGATTTCATTTACATTCACCCCATTTTTCATCCATTGATGACTCATTATTTCATCTCCTCTTGTGCTGTGAGTTGCGCCTCCGCGCAATGACCAAGGATGTGACAGAATGTATTTGCATTGACGATGGCCCAGGGGAAAGGGGGCGGAACCATTGGATAGCGCCTAGTTCTTAACAGCAGATTCTTGGATGGTCTAGCTCGTTGAGACTGGGAAGTGCGCCATTAGGGAGCTCTTCGGACCTTTGGTCTCGCCAACACTCGGGGGAGTGGGTGTCCCAAGTATCCATCAATCGGGAGTACAAGTGATTTCGACGCCAAGTCATTGGACTTCGCCTCGATTTCCAGCTTGCTGACAAGGGTGATGAGGGTAGTACCCGGCAGCCTCGTTGGCTCCTCAGAACGAAGACAGAAGTGTGGGCATTTACGGCTAAAATTCATCATGGCTCCACCACATCCTAACAAGTCGCCTTCGCGCACAGACAAAGAAAAGAAGAAAACCAAGAGACAGAATGAAGAGAAAGTCAC
This sequence comes from Lepisma saccharinum, assembly GCA_022664845.1. Lineage (NCBI taxonomy): Eukaryota > Metazoa > Arthropoda > Insecta > Zygentoma > Lepismatidae > Lepisma > Lepisma saccharinum. The sequence continues at coordinate 11,524 of JAGDQP010061221.1, forward strand.
TGAGGATAATAGAAAGAAGGCGCATATAGTTACCGAAATAAACAGTGACACCGCAAAGAAAATTGAAATAGAGGAACAGACAAGTATCGTACCGACTATAACACGATATCTTGTTATTAAAGTAAAGAATGAAGCAGAGAATCCAGGTGGTTTGAAGGGGTTATCCCCTTTCATTATACAAAAACAACTGCATTATGTCGCCGGCGAACTTAAACATGTTATGAAGCTTCGCAACGGCACCTTGCTCGTGGAGACATCCACTAACAGACAGGCAACTAATCTCTTGAAAATGACGACCCTAGGACAATTCGAGGTTCAAGTCGAACCGCATCGTCAACTAAATTATAGTCAGGGAGTAATATCTTGTTGGGACTTGCAAGGTGTCCCTGAAGAAGAGATTAAGGATGAACTTGCCAGCCAAGGTGTAGTGAATGTTAGGCGCATTAAAACTAGAAAGAGTGGAGAACTGCAACTCACGGATTCGTTAATTCTGACGTTTGCCATGCCACAGCTTCCTAAGGACGTGAAGGCAGCATTCTATTGCTTACCTGTC
>JAGDQP010061222.1:0-12076 GCA_022664845.1 Lepisma saccharinum
GATCACAGTGAGAGCTTCGGCTCTCCTCTCCCAACCCGTCTGGTCAGCGTGGGAGCAGTAGACCAACTCCTCCCTTCGGGGAGAGGCCTCATCCACTAGTGGATTGAATATGGCTGTGATTTATTATATATATATATAAGAGAATTTCTTCCTGTAGATTATCATGGAGGTTCCCTCCAAATTTTACACTGCCTTAAAGGTCAATTTTAGAGAGGAGTAATAATAGCAAATATTTTTATTCGATTCCAGCGTCAGTCATCATGTTTTCTTCTTACCATCTGCGTGACACATACCAAACCTACTGAGAATATCAGATTTACAAAAGAAAATAAATGAAAAAAGGAAAACGAAAAGAAAATATAATATAAATAATAGTAACTACAATATTCACGAAATCCGAGATAATTAATAAAGCTGAAAAGTTCTCAAATAATAACCATAGCTTCCCAAAACGAAAGTAATGTCAAAGGGAGGGTGAAAAATAAAACAGAGGAGAAAAACGAAATGGAACGAATCAGCACATTATCTAGAGATGACATGGACCAACCCCAAATACAGAAAGTTTGCAGCCACACGAAACGAAACTAAAAGAACGTTACGCTTCAAAACACGGATTCTACAATACCATGATTGGCAAAAACCTTGCTTTTTTTTTCTTCAATAAAAACAAACAAAAAAGTTTTTTTTTTTTAGTTTAAATACTTTGCTTTATTTATTTATATTACTAGAAATAAGTTTGTTTCTCCTTAATACCCTTATGCAAAAGCGGGGTTGTGAAGGTCGGGACCTACAGCTTAAAATGGAATCCGAACCACTACTCGGTTTACACCTGAGAGAAATTGTCCTCCACCTGGACTTGAACCCTGGATCCCCAAGACTACAAATGCGATGAGTCTTCCGACTCATCCAAGGAGGACACCTGATAGAAATACGTTGTACTGATCTTGCACACTTGTGAATATAATTATTAAGAGTCACTTCAGAAGAATAAAAAGATAAATAAATGCACAAGCGAAATCATTGTACAGAGTTATACACATAAAGGGATAATTTCAAAAGACTACAGAGTACAGATCTAATTTAGTCCAAGCTACTTCACTGAGTTAGAAGTACAGGGACTTAATTTACATATCGATAAATGAAGTGAATGAAGATAGTACAAATTATTTGAACTCTGAACCATCCATATATGTACACCCTATTCCAAAAAGGATGACAGCAATGATTATGGCAATTTTCAGCTGAAGATTCTCTAAGTCCAACTTCGGGTATCTTCGGAAAGAGTAAACCAAAGATGTCAGGTTCGAGCCCTGGAAGGAAGGATGAACCTTCGCAATTGGGAAAAAATGTGCAATGTTTTTTTTTCTTCTTTTAAGTATAATAAGACATGTTGAAATGTTATTAAGTGTAGAAAAAAGTATAACATTCATTAAAATACGTAATGATATAGCATTTCGAAATCATCCATACATCTGACACACGTAATAGTTTTGTCACCTACGTTTCCATACGTAAAAGCACATCTGCAATGAAAGTGAAGACAGGAAATTTAGTTCTCGCATTCATAGTACAATAAACAAGAGAAAGGAGGGAAAACAACAGCATATCAATGTAATTGTCTCGAATACCGAAAATTCAGTCATGTTTCTTCAGAAGGAGTTCTATCAGAAAGAAGTAGATAGATGTTTTCATGTTAGCTCAGTGGTAGAGCGCGTGTCTTCTAATCATGAGGTCGTGGGTTCGAATCCCGTTCTGGAAATTTTATTTTTATGTAATGATATATTCCTCGAAGCATGAATAATTAGATAAAATAATAATAATCAGTTTTATACGTATCCATACCAGCATTTCAGGACATAAGTAATTATTATGTTTAAAATATAACATCAAAGAGGTGGTGGGTGTTGACAGAACGTCGGTATATTATAAGTGAATGTTAAATGCAAATAAATTAAATCGTGTAATAACAATAAATAATTGCGTGTAGTGTATTTGTCTGCAGCTATTTGTCATACGGAAGTTACGTCTCCATATTCTCATTTATCTTCTTGAAATAGTCAAAGGCTGGCAAAAGAAAATAAGATTACAAGGGGAAAATATCCAAAGTCGGATCATCGTTGCAGACCGCAAGTTCAATATCTCCAAAGTTCACGATCTCCACGACGCTGAGGACACTAAACTGTACTTCTTTCACTGGTTTTCAGTTCAGTACTCTGAAATGCTTTTTTCATATGGAAGTAGTGAGGCTTTAAACTCTCTCTGGCTTGGTTCCACATTCTATACTTTGTTCTCTGATGAAGAGAAGTTACTATTGTCTTATTAACTAGAAGGACAAAAATGCTTGTCCTGACCAGGGCTCGGACCTATGTCCGTGTGGCATTAGTTTAGAAAGCAAGGGTTTTAACCATGAACTACTTTTACAACCCGAAAAATATTGCCAAGATTTGTCTTATTAAAACACCACCAGATTGAGTCACGCTAAGTGCACGATTAGATTAGGAAGATTAGATTGGTTTAGGTTAATTATGGTAAAATTGGGTCATTCCTGGACAAATCATCCAATTTTAGAAAAATGGTTACATCAGCATTTTTTTAAATAAAAAAAGAATTGTATGTGGGTTTCTACATACTGAAGATATCAGAACGACTTTCGAAAGAAATTTCATGCTTTTATATCTCCCGGGGCGACCATATTTCAAACACGGTGGGTGACGTTTTTTACTCCCATAGACATGTACGGAAACCTGCATATCTCAAAAACTAGAAGAACTAGAGAGCTGAAATAAAAACCATTGGGTAGCTCTTGAAGTGTAGTTCGAAGATATGGAATTTCGTCTTTTAAAATTAATTTCTTTATTCCAAAAATTAGGGGTTGAAAAATGAAGTACGAATTGTATAAAATTCGATTTTTAAACCGTTTTTGGGTGTAGGAGTTGAATAAATTTCTGCAAAATTTTGTCATGTTTAAACCTCCCAAAAAGTTTCTGGCCTAAATCACACTCTTTTCTATGGGTGTTCAAACATGGCCCTTTGCGAAAAATGCCGGATTTCGGGCTTAAATATCCCATATGCGTCTTCATGAAACAATCTGAAATGTAGTTCCGAAGCTTTGTATGTGACCAACTTACAGAGAATTTGCAACATTTATTTTGTAACGGTTTGGTACCAGCGTATTTTCTTCGCCATACGATGCAAATGCGAAGATCATCACGTTTTGGGGAAGGAGCTGAATATAAGACTGCAATTTCTCTTGTGATGTATAGAACTATCAACAGGATGATTGTGTAGAAAAGTCCGTGGTGTTGAATCACAGCGCTTTTTTTCTACAGGAAACATGCCGGATTTGGGTATAAAATATCTCAAATGGGCCATCATAAATAATTCTGAAATTTAGTCTCGGGGAAGCATTGTATGTGCTCAAATCACAGTAAAAATGGCAATTTTTATTTTTGAGGGTTTGGTACAAAAAAAGTTGTTCACAGGAGTTAAAAGTCTGCCTTTCAAGCAGTGTAGTAATATGAAACTGCATATACACATATAATCTGCTTGCACTGACCAAACCAATTAGAAATAAAAGTTACAAATTTGGTTGTGAGCTGACCACTAACAAGGCTTCCTTTAAATTTCAGTTTTTTTTATTAGAAGCCCGAAATCCTGCATTTTTCGACGAAAGACCATGTGTGAACTCTGTTAGAAATAAAGGGATGTAATTCAACCAAATGATTTTTTGAATAGACACTCTTTGGTAGGTCTAAACATGACAAATGACTGTAGCCTTATATTTGACTGCTTGACAGAAAAAAATGTGGTCTCTTTGAAGATATCACATTTGCATATGCATAGTATGACGGCGGAGAAACTCAACTAGCACTGACCCAGGAAGTCAAATGCTGACAAAGACGGCAAATGCTCGGAGATTTTGGTCGGGCCGGCGTGTTTTAAGACATTAACAAAATGCAAACAATTAATCTTTTGTTCTTATTCTGATGATACTTACTATCTTTATTACATATTCCGCAGTATTTTTATTAACTGGCTTCGAAATGTCATCTGATGCTGTAAGAAAAAAAAAGTCTGTATTAGAACAAAAAAAAAAAAACACGGATCATGTTATCAAAATGACCTAGTGTTAAAAGTTCCACACACAATTAGAAGATTGTATATACAAACACTATGCTGTTTAAAAAATATAATAAATTCACACCTCGGGTTGACATATTGAAAATATAAGTTTCATGGTGCAGGGAAGCTGCGACGTTGATAAAACAGGGGTTTATTTCAGCAACAACCACAAGAAGCCGAAGAAAAACGTGACTAATAATGTTACGTAAAAGAATACTGACCCTTATCGCTATTTCTTTACTTGCAGTTCGCTTCAAATCACAAATTTCAAAATATTACGCAGTGCTCAGAAAAACAGATCTTATCACAAACACATACTTCATGCACCTATATGATGAAAAACTTGGGTGGAAATTTCAACGTTAATAACTGATTTTGAATAGAGTTACAACTTGCAAAGTAGGGATTATTAATGCTCGTTAGCGCTTCGATAAAAATGTTCTATTACCACCAGAATGCCAAAGAATACCTAGCGTAAGTTCTTCTTATATAAGTGCATAAAATGTAAAACAATAAGACATTAGATTGTTCATCTGCTCCCACTACCTTAGATATTGGTTTTTCAATATTCATAAAATAAGATTTTCTGAATTTCTTAAAATTAAACTTTAACGTGTAGCGGATTTTTTTAAAACTTGCCCCACCTACACTTTTCTTTACTCCAAAACGCGGCATTTCAAAGGTTTTTTGTTTTTTCACTGGACTACACGTAACAAGCTGATTTTCTTTTACCACACACCCTACCAATGGGCAAGTACTACAAGGATAAAAATCACATTGTTTATTTGTAGTCCTTCACTAAATTTTAATCTCCAATCTGAAAAAAAAAGCCGTGTTTGAACAGTCATAATAGTTAATATTACCTGCCAATGCGTTGGCGTAGCATTCAGGAGGTCGTGGGTTCGATCCCAGCGACCGACCAGGATGTAAATACATCAAAGTGTTCTACTTGGTATAAAAGATAATATTCCCCTTTTAATGTAATCTCCGGCTTCCTAAGCGTTCATAAGATACACTAGCCAAGCAAAACAGCCCAGTTAATATCTATGATTGACAATGTGAGTATTATGGGCGAGTTGAACGTGGCATTTCTGAAAATCGGTCTAAATTTATTATCCGAACGACTTGCTCTATAGTACCAGGTATAGTATATGTATTATAAAAAAAAGGTAACAATATAACGATAATAAAAGTTTGTGCTGACAAAACGAAACAGTACAAAACCCGTAAATTAAATTTATAATTTAATCCTGCTTAATGTGGATTGAAAAAGAAGATTGATAATGAATATGAAACTAATTTTATCCCTGATTGTCGTCAACACATTACATACGGCGACCGCTGATAGAGTTGCTTTACGCAATCATCAAATGTGCTTTCCCGCATAACACGTATGAAACAAAACAGTGCTGAATCACTTTCAATCAGCATAGGGCAAGCTCGTCACCCAAGCAAGCAAAAGTACGAAAAAACGCAAACATACCAAATTGGGTTTTTTAATCTGCTTTTTTTAACAAACCTACAATTTCAAAATATACATACCACAATAAATCTCTCCAAATCCTCCTATTCCTATAGACGGTCCAATTTTCCACTGTTTCTTTCCAATATCTGTGAGAACTTCCCCAAGTGGGATAGGATCTGGAAGTTTATAGCCATTTTTCTTTCTGGCACCACGAGCTTTATTGGCCATTACTTCTACAGTATGAACACGAACAAAGAAATGTGTTCTCAAAAGAACCCTAATTATTCAAATGAAGATGCTGTAAGGAGAAAACAAAAATTAATCAACACAAAGTAATATCAGTTCACATGAAACTAAGCCTTAAATTCGAAACCGTAATGCATACAGATAATATTGGTCCAGTATTTGATGGATAAGTTGTTTCGTTCGTCGCCTTGCAATCATGAGATCCAAGGTTCGATTCCCTATGAAGATACAATGCACATAGGATTCGGGAGGTACGAACTGTTCGTCCCGTCCTTAGTATATCCTCCCTATAGAGAACAAGGGGGCTGAACATCAGTAATAACCATACTGACGGCTTTGGTTCTAGGCGGCTAAAAACATCAGTCACTGAAAAACCTGCCATGCCCAAGTTTTTTACTTATACAAAGTGTAAGATTAATGGAAACACCAGTACACCTAGACAAAATCTTAAGAAACTGCACAAGCTTTTAAAAAATCGAACAATGGGCAAGACATAATTATTGATTACCGGTACAAATTAATTATATTACAAAACACACTTAAAAATGACTGCTTCTATGACAATTTTAATGCTTGTCCAGGATCTCCACTTTTTCATGATGTAAGGTCTAAAATTCCCCATTGCCTAGCAGATATAAACACAACACCTACAGACGTGTATCGCCTTTTAACCTCTCTAAAATCCTCCAGGGCCTCTGGATCTGACAAAATAAATTACATATTTCTGATTAAACTAGCCCAACCATTATCTGCACCTCTCACCATTCTTTTCAATATGTGCTTCTCGGAGAGTTTCCCGAACTCCAGGAAACAAGCAAACATTACTCCGGTTTACAAAAAAGGTGAAAAGTCCTGTGTTAATTCATATAGACCTATTTCCCTTCTTCCTGCCCTCAGTTTAATTTGTGAAAAAATTAATACAGATAGGATTCAAAATCATGTCCTCCCATTTCTTTCTCCTTCCCAGCATGGCTTTGTACCGAATGGATTCTGTGAAGCCAACTTACTACTGTCTCATGCCACGGATATCCTAGCAAATAAGACAAGAACTTGATATCATATATCTAGACTTCTCCAAAGCATTTAAAACCGTCACAAACTTCTTATACACATTCTTGGCTCCAGATTTAGTATACACGGACTACTCCTTCACCTTCTAACATCATATTTGACTGGCCGAGAACAATATGTTGTCTTCCCTGGTAGCATATCCCGGAGCTTTCAGGTGTCCCTCAAGGAAGCTTCTTAGGGCCGTATTATTTTCTAGGGATGTACCGATACCACTTTTCCACCCATACTCGATACCGATACTTTTGGACACATTTCCTATATATTATAAGACTTTTTCAAAGTAATGAATTTATCAACATTGTAATAATATATATTAGATATAAGGCCAATGTTGCAGAATTTCATATTACGTCAGACACAGAAAATATTTATTATCAAATTGAGTACCGAACTCTCCTTTGTACTCCTGGGCACTTTGGGACTGACCAGTGACTACCCACTTCACCTTATGCCATAGGTCGAGAATATGTAGTCCCCCCCCCCATGCGCCGTTCCCGGCGCGTGCGCACTGTACAGGGAACACAGTTACCTTTTCTAATATGTAAGTAAAGACTAAAGGGAAAATACTGAAAGTGAGCGTAGAGTGGTTCACTTGCAAAGCATTTTGTTCTCAATCGAAACCTCGGATTCGTTTGAGATGCGAAATTCGAATCCCAGGTGTGCCTTCCTGACTGAAGTTACCTTTGGCTTTCCTTCTGTTACTACTACTACTTTCTAACATGAGCTACTATTTTGGCATGGACGGACTAAAAATATCATTTGAGTAGTGCAAATCAAAGGCGTACACATGCATAAAGAAATCGATTATACCATCGATAATCATTTAGACGTATTTTAAGTCTAAAGAGACCCATGAAAGATGAGTGTCACTGTTGTTAACATTAAACAAATTAAAAATAATTCGGAAAATGTATCGGTAAGTATCGGTGTCCATTTGCCGATACCGATACTCCAAAAAGTGGCCGATATCACCGATACCGATATATCGGTATATCCCTATTATTTTCCCTTTACATTGATGACTTATGTGAACAGATAGATAATTCCTGTTCTGTACTTTTCCTCGCTGATGACTGCAAAATTTTGAAAACTATTAAATCTACTGAAGATACTTTCTTCCTTCAAGCCGCTATATCTTCTGTTGAAATGTGGTGCAATAATTGGTTACTGAAGGTCCATCATTGCAAAACTCCTGCAATGAGTTTCTCACTCAAAAACCATAACACAAAATGTACGTACACGTTATCCTTAAATAAACAATGGGCAGACCATTACATTACAAAGCTCAATTTTACTTCTCACATTGAATCGTAACTTCTAAAGCACTTAAAACTTCTTGAAATTTTTTCTCTATAGGTTTACCAATATTAAAGATTTCAGAGCTCTTTGGTCATATTTTCTCACTTGGGTTCTTCCTACTATTGAATACTGTTCGTCTATGTGGTCTATGGCTTGTGACACCAACTTATCTAAATTGTACAAAGACCAAAATTTCTTTATCCGCATTGTACAATACAGGGTAACCAACCTCCAACACAGATCTAACGTAGACATTTTAAATTCTCTTGACTTAAAAAACACAGACCCACGAAAAAACTAAATGACTTAAAATTTCTTTATAAAATAATGCAGGGCACACGCAGGACCAACGACCTTCTTCCATTTTTTAACCTAAGAGTACGCAGACAGAATGCCGGTTCCCAACCAGCATCATTTCTACCTCTCAGAACCGAGATTGTGTTTGGTTCAGCGATCTCTTGTATAGAGATGATCACACTTTTTCAATACCCTCCCTTTGCCACCAGATTTGTGCCACAGTAAAAGTAAATTTCTAAAGGCTTGTTACATGAATCTGGAATGAATGAAAAAAAAAGTTTAATTTTTATTGTGTAATTATTTTGTTAGTATTATTTTTATTGTTATATCACATTGTTACAAAAATAGTGTAAAATGGCGTGCTGTATCCGTGCTAAATATATGTACGAATTCTGTGTAGATTTGGTAGAGCACTACAGTACTAATTGTTGGAAAAAGAATTCTTTCTTAATTTTTATCATCTTACAATATGATACGATGCAATTTTGGGTTTCTTAGTTACAGGATTCCCATTCATTTGGCCAGAACGAATTCCCTGACAATTCCGGGTTGAATCTATGATAACCATTGTTCCACATGTTCTTTTAGAAAATGCACGACTCCTGAAGGGACTGATTCCATTTCAAATCGTCCAGGCAAGAGTAAAATAGTCCCTATCATGGTCTCAGATTTCAGTCATACTTTTTTACAAGGGATCTACGTGCAAAATTATTAGGCCCATATTTTTTTCTTTTTACCCAAAAAAATTTTTCTTCGATTTATAGTCTTTCAAAATGGCCGGCCTCAGCAAGAGTAGTTCGAAAAAGCAAAAATTATGTCGAGTTTACAAGTTTATTATGGAGAAACTAATGTACTTAGTAGCATACGCTGAATGGTATGAAGAAAACAAAGTAGTATGCTTCAGTGGTGCGTAAAATTTTCCCTGGTGCTCCACTAGGATTCGCGCAATTAACTCGCAATTTTGCCAACTTTTGAGATTTTTTTTTCTAACTTTAGATACAATTTTTTCGGTATCCATTGGTCATACGACCATTTGCTTCCACCATCATAAGCACCTCTATAAAGTGTGTTAAAACTACAAAGAGTTTGCGTTTCTGATCATTACGTCTCAAGTTACAGCATAATGAAAAGCTGAAAAATTCATTAAGTCACCATGTTAGGGCGCCATTTTCTCAAAAAAAAAAAAAAAAAAAACTTTTAAAAAATCTGTATTTTTTACTAGTATTCGAGAAGTGCCTGAACATTAATATCCTTTTTACCGTTTGTGCGGTCCGAGCCCCTAACCTTCGCAATAATTAATTAAAGAAATTTCGATTTTTGTACTCGTGACACTATGATTTTTTGGTGGTTAGAAATGAACATTTCATTGTTGTATGTTATGTTTATCATTGCTAACTTACACAAAATGTACAAAATAGCATATACTCAGTGCATCCATTTCTCATTGCAGGTATAATACTTCAAAAATTTTAAAAAAAAAAAAAAAAGGTGCAACTTTGACAACTACAAATATTTTGACCAATTATGAAATATAATTGACAATATGATAAATGTTTGACTTTGTTTATGAAACAACATTATTTGTTTATTCATATTAAAGAGTTAAAAGTATGTGACTGGACCGGGAATCGAACCCGGGACCTATAGGTAACCGTACCAATGCGCTAACCCCTGCGCCACCTAGTCCATCCGCATACCAATCTTGATGTGTGTCTCATAATGGTGAACATCTCACACGGAAGAAATAATTTCAAAGTTGGAATGCAGGAAACTTCCGATTTTTATACATCAAGTCTCTGTAGGTGCACACAACATTAATATTAAAGGAAAGTCCAAGCACAACTGAGAGTTGTGGTACTATACAGGTGGTTTCGAAGAGAACATGGACATCAAGAGTAGAAGGTTGGGAAGCGGATGGACTGGGTGGCGCAGGGGTTAGCGCATTGGGACGGTTACCCACAGGCCCCGGGTTCAATTCCCGGTTCAGTCACATACTTTTCACTCTTTAATATTAATGATATCTGCACCTACAGAGGCTCGGTGTATAAAAATCGGAAGTTTCCTCCATTCCAACTTCGAAAATATTTGTTTACTTTATTAAGTGTTTGAATAATTAGATTCGATAAACTTTATTTTTATATGGGCCAGTTTAGCAACTTTGGACTTCGGCCCGTCACGATTTGCCTTTAGCTGTTAAGTGTTAAAATCCACACCCATGCCCCTGCCGGGACTCGAACCCGGGACCGTTGAGTCGATAGCCTACCGCCGCAGACCGCTCGACCACCAATTAGATTCGACATATTATTTTTAAACTAACAGAATTGGATAATAAAAAAAAAATTGTAATACTATAAACATACGACTAGTGACAGGAACAGCGCATTGTGGAAACATGAGTTAATCGTTTGTGCAATAAATAATACCGTACCTGACTTACCTAACATCCATATGTGTTTGTTCACTAATTTTATTAACTTTACTAATGCGTTTATATATAAAAAGAGAAAAGTTATTTTCATTAAGAAAATAATATAATAATATCAAACAAAAATACACTAGGATTCGATCCCGGGTTCCGTGGATTAGCTTTCGACATACTACCAATACGCTAAATTGGCATCTGGAAGCACCTGCTTGGAAGTAATATTTAGTTTTAAAGAGTGATGCGCATGCGCGAGAATGGCTCAGCCTCGTGCGCTCTTCCTGTCGCTAGTCGAATGTATTCTATAAATCGTTTTCTAGACATTTCAATTTTAGATAACTAAGTAACAGCACATTTGCTGTTATTACTATGCAATACGACACTCTGCACAAACAATATTAGACTTCAAAACATTCGTATGGTAGCTATAAAAACACTATAAAATGATATAAATCAAAATATAAAACTCGCAGGATGTTCAACGAATTACTTTCTTTTCAATACTGCAAATCCAACAATTACGTTCATCAATATCAAACTAACTGGCGCTTAAATTATCAGTGTTGCTAAGTTCAGATATACCAGTGTTTATTGCTAGCAGAAAACAAAAATACACATCCGTAATGATATTTTCAGTCGGATAAAAAAGAGTAACTTGCATTATTAAGGCCATCTCTAACTGTCAGAAGGAGCAGGCTTTTGTCCTATCTTAAAGCATTGGAAGTTTGATCAGTTATTTGTTTCCCTGGAACGCATTTTCATTCATAAAATTTTACATACTTATGGTTTGAAGGTACCTAAAAGGATTCACGGTTCAAAAACAACTGTATGATTAATATTTTTGAATAATATTAAATTTAGCAACATGTGATTGACCGACTAATAAACCATGGTTGTATCGTATTTCAGTCTTTCCTTTTTGGTCTGGCTAGAATAGCTGGAGAGAGAACGTACGCATCTACAAAGAAGTACAGAGCTTCAGGTATTTCATTGTAGACGGTTTGTTGTCGATAAAAAAAAAAAAAGATCAATAATACTATGCATTGTGTATGATAAGCTACACATAAGTCATTAGAAGAAGGATCAAAATGTGTTTCGTCACTTTATTTTGTGGGAAGCAGCTATTTGGATGAAGACAGAAGAAAAAAAGTGGT
>JAGDQP010061223.1:0-12076 GCA_022664845.1 Lepisma saccharinum
GCAGTATGATTTTTGTTATAGAACTTTATAGAATATGACAGAATTAGATTTTTATCTAGGTCCCACCAAAGATATTAGGCCTCCAATCCCACATAGCACAGGTATATCCTTTTGGGGATATTGGAATATCCTTAGGATATTCTAAAGTGATCCCTGATATATTCGTAGGATATCCTACGAATATTTGAATGTCCGGGATGAGCGCATATCCTAGGAATATTCCTGGGAATATTCTACGCATATCCTACGAATATGCCTAGAACATTCTACGAATATTCTTAAAGATCTGAAGAATATCCCTAGAATATTCGTAGGATGTTCTAAGAATATACATAGGAGTATTCTAAAGATATGTTTAGAATATGTTTAGGATATTCTATGAATATTCTACGGATATGCTAGGAATATGTTTAGGATATTCTAGGAATATGCTTAGGATATTCTAGGAATATTCGTAGGATATTCTAGGAATATTCGTACGATATCCTAGGAATATTCTACGGATATGCTAGGAATATGTTTATGATATTCTAAGAATATGCTTAGGTTATTCTAGGAATATTCGTACGATATTCTAGGAATATGTTTAGGATATTGTAGGAATATGCTTAGGATATTATAGAAATATTCGTAGGATATTCTAGGAATATTCGTACGATATCCTGGGAATATTCTCAGGATATTCTACGGATATGCTAGGAATATGTTTAGGATATTCTAGGAATATGCTTAGGATATTCTAGGAATATTTGTACAATATTCTTGGAGTATTCGTACGATATCCTAAGAATATTTTTAGGATATCCTAGGAATATTCTTAGGATATTCTACGGATATGCTAGGAATATGTTTGGGATATTCTAGGAATATGCTTAGGATATTCTAGGAATATTCGTAGGTTATTCTAGGAATATTCGTAGTATATTCTAGGCATATTTTTAAGATGTATCAGGGATATATGTTGGTTATTTTGATAATATACTTAGGATATTGTAGGAATATTCGTAGGATATTCTAGGAATTCATTTAAGATATTGTAGGGATATATGTTGGTTATTTTGATAATATACTTAGGATATTGTAGGAATATTCGTAGGATATTCTAGGAATTCATTTAAGATATTGTAGGAATATACGTAGGGTATTCTAGGGATATGTTAAGGGTATTCTAGGAATATGCGTGGCCTATTCTACGACGTCCTATAAAAGTCTACGTAGGATGTTCTGAGAAAATTCTACAAATATTTCTGTGTTTATATATCGAAAATTAATTAGAGAGCAACTTTGGCTCAGGTCGGGATAGGGCAAGAATATTGGAAAGTATGGTTCAGGGCTTAATTTGAAAATACCATCTAGACATCAGCCTGATGTGACTGAGGACAAGTCCTAGAATATTCAGTCAGGATAGCTGGCTGTTTGGATCGATTGCAGTGGCCAGCCATGGACTTCGCTTGTAAATCTAAACTGTGTCCTCCGTCACGCTAGGCTAGTGTAGATATGCTTCAAAGAAAGCTCTGGTCGACTACTTTCCCACATCTTAGCCAACGTTCCCTACATACCATAAGGTAAATTTCGAATTCTAAACCTACAGAATATTCAATAAATACTCAGGATATCATTTACCAAGAATGTACTACGGATATTGTTGCTCTGTAGCGTCGGACATTTGAGGAGGTACGGTAACGTCCAAAACGCCACAAGTCCAGAATCTCACACCGCACATGTACAAAGTTTACTTGCATTTCTCGTTTCAAATAGCTCATGAAACGAATTGAATAAAGTTCACTGAAAGGTTCATACTTCAATTTACATCAATTAGTATTACACAGGTTAGAGTTTCTCCAAAGAACACGATTTTTTTTTTACTTCTGAAACATTTGCTTAAATGGACGTTTCGGATTTTGGATGTTACCTACTCATTGAAAAAATATTATATGCATATTTACACAGATCTATAATCTACAATAAGGACAATAGTAACAATAATAATGAAGATGTTCAGCCAAAGGCTGCTCTAGCAAGCACCCAGAATATCGTAGGGTGCCCCGAGAATATTCATAAGAAGTTATAGGTAAGCGCAAAACATTCTATATTCGCAGAACATAGCTACAAGAATGTTTCAGACCTGTCTTGAATATACGTAGAATATTATAACAAAAATTCTCGGGAGCAATACATAAATGAAACTTTCTTTACACTTGTTGAATCTTGTTCTATTTAAAAAGATCTTTACATCTTTCCTTGTACATGTTTTCTTTTCAGTTTTCATATTGTTGTTTCTAGAAATTTTCAGCCTTTTCAGAATTGTCCCAGTGCATGCCCTGAAAGGAAAAAGAAATACGAATAATTACTTATACACATAAATATTCTGAGAAATGAAATTAGTGAAAATTTTGAGGAATAAAATTAGTGAACAAAGAAAAAAGAATTCAAACCCAATCTTCTGCGTACGAATATATAGCAATTAATGAACACTTGACTATGTATACTTTCTAATTATACGAAATCCATTGTTTGATGCATTTGAGGGGCTTGGTGCAGAAATAGTGTAACCCACACTACAAAATCTCTTCTAAAGGAACAAGTTACATGTACGTGGTAAAGCCAGTATTAGTGCCAACAAAACTATTGAAGGCACTTAAGGTGATATTTTGGCACATACTATCTTTGCTGTTTATATGCATATCAGTTTCAACAAAACTCAAAAGCAAAAAAATGCATTTGTGGTTTACACCATTTCTGCACCAAGCCCCTCATTTCAGGACCAACTTCAATTTACCAGAAGGGGGGGAGAAAGATACGTTTCACACAAAAGCACCAGATTAAAATGAAAATGCCTTTTCATGTTGTTGAAACAGGATTGTAAGTGAAGATGCAAAATATTTATATCGCAGTCAGCTTGGTTCACGACTCATGGCATACAATTGTGCAAGTTTCCAATAATTATTGTAATAACTTGTATCATACAACGCCGATATGTCCGAAAATAGGAAAGCTAGAGATAGCTTTATAGATTAGGATTGTAGGTATAGGTAAATAATCCATAAAGCAGTACTCGAAGTGGGTTAGAAAAGGCAAGAGAAAGCTCGCACCTTGTGATAGGTGAGACTCATTTAAATAGAAAATGACATGGATCAATAATAAACAGGTATTTACGAATGCTAATTCCAAAATTTAAAAAAGGGAACTGCGTTTCGCGCCTCCCCTCCCGCACACTTCAAATTATGCTACAAGGTTGAACTTAAGAAGGAAAACGGTTTTCCCCAAAATTTTGAAAATTTTCAGTGTATCACCGTGTAAGATATGTTCTCGAAAATTCCTTAAATTGATGTTGTCTTCAGCGAAAGTGTAACTCAAATATGAAAAAAAAAACTTCAAATATACCTAAAGCATGGTGTGAGTCAATACAAGCCTAATTTCTTATTTCAAACAATTTCCTCACTAAACTTTAACACCAACAAAACATTACTTTATACTCTCATAACGTGAAGAAAATTTTCAAAAATTTTTACTATTGCACTATGTTTTTTTTAATTTGTCCTTGTGATAAAGTTATGTGATTTACTTTAGTTACACAAAGAGTTGATAGGGCTTCTAGTAGCCTTCCTTTCTGAGACATTGGTGTTTCAGTTCCTTTCTTTTCAAGAAATGGAAATTTGTACACGAATCTTTGAAACTGCACGGAGCACTTCGAAAATATTTTGAAGTTACACTTAAAACCTTGACTGTAATCTACATAACTATAAAATTCCTTATTTCTGTGTCTTTCTATCCAGGAGGTTTTAAGGCACTTCCCGTTGGCCTAGAATGCTGAAATTTGTCATGAAGATTCGTGGTCACGTCAAAATTTCGTACAAAATCTAAAATTTGCAAATATTCCCTTAAGTAGTCCCAAAACATACGAAAAAATATTGAAATCATTGTTAATAACAATAAAATAAATAAATTGTTAACTTTCTTAAAATCGAGCAATAATGTGAATTAAATAAATAGCTAAGAAATTTTAATTGCAATTTTAATGGTTACAAATCATAAATTCACAGAGTGGGTGGGTGTTACTCGGAAACCACTTGAGGTAGAAACAATATTCGGCATGAAAATTCTTCGTTTCAATATATTAGTAATAGCTCTCTCAGCTTTTCGTTTCAAAACCCCTGTGGATGAGGCCTTAAGGAAAGAAATATGAGAAGTCGAAAAGTGCTAAACTTACAAACTTTAAATTTGACAAGCGTGTTATTTACGACAAAGAAAAATTAGTGACAATCAATCCCATAAATGATGGAATTTTAGAATAAAACTGTACAAGTGTTACTGTTGCAAACATTTTATTGACCCCGAAACCAAGAGGCCAATCACCTAGTAACTCAATAAATTTCCGTTCAAATCGAAAACTCAACCCGTGATTGATACATAATGACTATAAGGCCATTTAACTAACGTGTTTAAATGGCTTTTATTTTCATATTGCCATTGTAAAACGTGCATGGGCAGTACAAGGGTATACAAATTCCTAAATGAGCTTGTGTACTTAGACCTTAGCTCAGTCTTTTTTGTTATTCCTATCTATGGTAAATCTAGTGAAACGTCTTCTAACGCACCTGATGAACCGTGATCGGATCTAGTGAAATCTTGGGGCTTTGATATGTCCAAGTAGGCTGTTTTCTAACTCTAGATGCGGAAATGCAATGTTTATATAAGGGACAGGCAGCTTGAGTGCTTCAAATTTGTGAAAGTTACTACTTTTATGTTCTCGATCATAGTTATAAAAGTAAGAAGCAGCAGAGATTCACAGATAACGTGAACTCAGAAGAAAAGTGTAGAAAAGTGCTAACTAAGTCTATAGCCGCGATCCCTTATGTGCTGTGTATCTAACCTTTTGCGAGTCACCGTAAATATCACTGGGAGCTACCAGTAGATTACGATCGAATTTTCGTAAGTCCTGAAACAAACTATATTTTGTTGCGGTACAAAAGCAATCACTGTAATACATATTATGCTTCTATCTTTCACTTATATTTTTATGGCCTTTTGGCATCTTTGGCTCAAGCTGGAATGGGGAAATTTGGTACTTTGTCCAGGGCATTATTTATGGTACAATCTTGGCTTTCGCCTTGTGAAACCGAGGGAACCTCTGGGAAGCCTCAGTCAGGATAGTCTGCCACAGCGTTCGAACTCGCATACTTACCCATTGCCGATGTTAAGTCCGAGACGTACCGCTTCTTTCATTCAATCCATAAATTACGTTATATTGCTCCATGGCAATACACCGAAAAAGTTTCCCAAGAAAATCAATATAATTATCCCAAACATAATAAAGTTTTTTTATCACATCACGTTTGATCATCTTGCGCAAGATAAAAATAATCTTGCAGACGACATATTCAAAATTTAATACACTGCACTTTGTCTGTCTGGTGGTTTAAGGGCAAAATGTAATACAGAGAAAGTATGAAGTGTTTTGGTCGGAACGATTAATAGCGAGTGACCTCATCTCATTTTTTTGATGTTGAATAAGTTGCTTTAAAAAACAAAGAATATTTTACTGAATTAAAGTTGATCGCAGGAACATCACTAGATACAAATTTGTTTCTCTCAATTTTTTTTCAATATGCTACCGACAAAAAGTGAACATTAATTTAACTTAGTAGTGTCACTTACATTTAACTTCTCCAGTTCGAAATAGAAGCCCATGCTTCAAAATTCTTCGTAAATGTTGCGATGCCTTATCATCATATGTTTTCTTCTTTTTGGTATAATGAGAAGCCCTGTGTGTTTACCTGCAAACAAAAAATAACTACTAATTACATCAAAAGAAAAATACGTGTGTATCTTTCAACAATAAATACTAACACTAGTATAATTCAATAGCAACAGATAATTTGTGCACATTATTTACTGACCACAAAGGAATATGAAACTACTAAAAAACATTTCAAAGTACAGTAAATTATTATACGTCCTATAAAGAGAGGTTGAGTGTTTGAATGTCATTAATGTCTTATGAGCTTGTGAGATGCGAAGGGCGTGACATATAAGTGGACTATAAACCACTCTGACCAATGATCCTCGACACATTTAAACTCGTGATCATGTGCACAGGAAATGAGCGTGGTAACCATTAGACCACCTGGAGTCAGTAATTTCGGCTTGTAGTTACGGTCGTAATTTTGCATCGGCACTGGGACGTAAGCAGCTTCTGACTCTGAAATTTTACAGGATTTTCTTGTATTACAAAGCGAATGGCAGGATGCTACTTCGAACTACGTCCTGGCCTCTACAGTTCTAATATCTAGCTAATATAGTGTTTGAAAGGCCGGAAAGAAGCCCAATTGTTTCTAAAAAGAAACTAGGAAAAAATATTATTTCCCACGGAGCAAAAAAACTGGTTTTGTTGACTTTTTTTCCATCACGAATATTTACTACTTAGCCTCTCTGCTCTGTATTCCAACCATAGGAGCTAGTGTAAATATTGTTGTGTATAACAAAGTTCCGGTTGGCATTTCATTACACAATATAATTATAAAGAGATAGTAACGTTTTTTACAATAGAAAAGAGGTAGAAATATATTTATTTTCTCGAATATTGGGGCAATGAATACAATGGCAGAATACAGCAAATAAAATGGAGTTTCATACACAAAATATATTCGTTGATCATAATACCCTAAATTATATATTTCGAACAATTATCAATTATATAATGAGCAACAGAGCAATATATGTCTTCAGAAATACTCATAGTAATCAATTTTAATTTTGAATAGCATGTATAATATTCACAGTAGCATAAAATAACTTACTTAACCACGAGTCCTGTTTCTATAACACCCAGTTCTTTGCAACCCATTTAAGGTGACGCTCTTATATTTTTTCCTCATACAAAAGAGCTCCAAAATATTCAGAAAGTATTGTATTTATTATGAAAATTATTTTCTTGGACTAAAAAGTAATAGTAACTTACAAAATAAGTTACTAGTAACTTTAATATACTACACCTACTTCACCCTGAAACTGTTCAGATTTTGAACGGGTTTATCATATTTATAAGAAAGTATTTACTTTCATAAAGCACGTCTATTCTTGGATTTTCGTATATATATTTAAAACGTTTATGATTAGCTGTTATTAAGATGAAGTAAGAAGTTTTCCGCTGCATTATATGATATTGGCTGCAAGTTGGAATAGACTGAATACACATTTATGGAACATTGTATTCTTTCTGCGAGTACTAATAAAGATTTTATTATTCTAAATGTCTATCTGTACCCAAAACTAGCATCTTAACTATTTATTAATGCTCAAATAATGATAGTTACTTCGAACTGAAAAAAAAGTGTTTTTCTAAAGTGGCACGAATTTTTTTTTTTAAAAAAAGAAACGTTTTTCCTGTTCCTTTCTAGCGTGCAGTTTTTCCGGTCTTTTATAAACACTAACCCAATAATAAGCCTCTCCGAGGGACACCTATATTTGAGAGGCTTAGGTCATAGCTGCCTACATAGTCCATATAATCATTTTTTAAATGCAGCAATAAATTGAATATTATTATGTGTATCGGAAGTGAAGCTGAAGGAAAAATGAGAATACATGATAAGTCCATTAAACGGACACTGTAAAAATCATTACCAGATTATTAATGACTTGGTAAATCGAGAACTCCGTTTTAAAATCTGAAGTCAGTTTTTCTGTACGTAAGCAATACTTTCAACAAAGCTCTAGAGTGCGTTGTTGACTAAGAAGAAAAAACAAAATTGGAGGAGGAGGCACAAACAGCAATAATAACAGTAAGCCAACCTCAATCCTGTGTTCTTTTAACGCCAAGCTCTTCTAACGTTAATAGAAACTTTCTTTAGTTGAGACAATAATCAGGCAGATCAGACTTTATTGAATTACTTTATTGGAATTACCGCTAAAAATAGCAATAATTTATATATTTACTGAAGTTCATACGGCTACACCACAAAGTACAAGCTGTCCCATCGATATTCCTTCCTTAGATCCACAATATGTGTACAATGTCCCAGAATATTTGGGATCAATTAAGGATATTCCTAGGATATACTTTTTAGAATATTAAACGAATATTCTAAATTGAAGTTTCAGGAATATTCTCAGAATATTCCCAAAGAAAAAATGTCCTCCATATATTCGTAGAATATACTTGGGATATCCCCAGGAATATCCTTGGGATATGCGCTCATCCCGGACATTCAGATATTCGTAGAATATTCTACGCATGTGCTAAGAATATCTGAGAAAATCCTTGGGATATTCCAATATTCTCACAGAGATATTCGTAGTATTTTCCTAGAATGTCCCTGTGCTGCATACTGATCAATTATTGATGAGTGTAAATCTAGCAAGATTGCTTCAGTCATACACGGTGTATTATATCTCAGATTTTGCTGTCCATCAGAGATCGTTCAAGTATTACGTAAGCACATTAATTCACTTTAGATCCCCTTCCTTTATAATAAGAAGATACAAGACACTTTCCCCCTTGCTCATAGTCAACAAAAATAAACAAAGTTTGAAAACCGTTCCAACTTGAATGCTTACGCAATACTTGAGCGACCACTAATTCCGAAGCACATTTTCCGCGTTTTCTGGCCATTTCATACACCCGAAGCCTTGTTATTATTTCTTGTAGTATGCAACTTTTAAAAGCTTTGGTCTTAAGTATGCTTCGATTTAAAAAAAATGATAATATTATTAATAACTATTCTTCAATTTGAACTATTTACAGCCTCTGGCAACTTCATATCAGGCCCAAATAACAATTATATTAGAAGAATGAGAATATAATATACTAACTTCCCATTAATTGGAGCGATTCTAGACTACGGTTAACGGTGCCTTTCTAGTAGAATATTTTCTTTTATTTTCGTACTATTTTCAATTTCTTAGTGAAAATTAGGTTAGATTAAACCGCACCAGATTAGGATATTTTGAATATACTTACTTTAAGCTGGATTTGTTCAAATTATAAAAGGATATACTCATTAGCAAATTAGGACTACTTTGGGGTTAACTTAGGGTTTCCCCCAAAATGTTAAAAAGAAAATACAGGAGAAATATAATGTTTCCTATATGCATGGGAGGGTTAAAACGCAAGACACAACGAAGTTTCCAATGATAGAAGTGTCAAATAAAAGTGAAAGAGCTAAAAGTACCTGGGACTATTTTTTGAAACTTTGGTGTATAGGCACTAGGTAGAGCATATGGTGTGAGTGTGAAAGGCGATGTATATCGCGTATAACGAAAAAAATCTTACCTGACATTATCCTACCCGTCTTGACTCGCTATAGGTCGTTCCACATTCGTGATTTTTGTAGCAACATAGGTGTCATTTATAACACCAAGTGACGCTATTAGTAGTCCTCTACATGCCGCCATATTTGCGTATAGTGAACAACTCGAGTACGTATTTAATGAAATAATGATTGAATATGCCCCTTCATAATACTTTTTTAGATTGTTTGCTGTCGCTATGTGTTTCTAGAACTGCCTGTATTAATTCCTATTTACAAGGGAATCTGGTGTAGAGCGTACATATATGGCTCGATAGCTGACAGAATTGAAGTAAAAGGTATTCCTTGTTTATTTGCTTTGCCCGTGCGGTATAAGGCTGTAGGCCAACGACTCGAAGGTATCGGGTTCGAGTCCCGACAATTTCTTTTACATATTTGTGGATTTTTACTAGGGTTAAGGGGTCGAATCGTGACGGGTCGAAGTCAAAAGTTACTAGACTGGCCCATATAAAATAAAGTTTACCAAAGTGTTTTTACGCGCTCTGCAAACGATGTTCTATAAGGATGTTAGCACCTTGTATATTTTAATGAGAAGAGTCCGTGCTGATCCCCGGACGGGTCACAAACGATCAAAATGTTCCCATGAACATCTGATGGGACGGAATGACAAAAGCAAATAGTTTACCAGGCCAGGAACTTTCAAATTTGAATTTCATTTAAGACCTTAGTGACTTTGGCGCGGGCACTATGTATGATTATGGGTGAATTGGTGGAATGAAATAAGTGGGAGGAAATGGGAGAACCCAGAGAAAACCCACGCAGAAGGTGTTTGTCCATCATAAAGCCTACATGGAAGGAGCTAGGATCGAACCGAGGTCCCCAAGCACCGGAGCGAAACGCTCTACCACTGAGCCACCGCGGCCTGGGACTTTCAATTCATAAACCTAGTTCCGCGCAGAACCCAGTCCCTTGTACTCTTAACTATTTTTTTTTTATTTTGGCGTCACAGATTCGATGTGGTATGTTAGCTGGTTAGGTTAGATTGCATCAAGTATGAAAAGGTACAGATTACAAGGACCATGAAATATTTACAAAGGCGATGGCATATCCATGGTGATGGCATATAAGGAAAAGTAGTACAAAGCCAGTTCAGTGTAAGTACGATCGAACAAACCTAATATTACCGGTACCTACCCTAAACAATTTAACCCATCCCAAACCAATCTTAAATATTCTCAGCTTTTTTTAACGTGAAAAATATTAAACAAACCAAAATAATTTTCAATGTCATGTACAGAGGTGCAAATGAATTTTGCCACCATATTATGGAAGAAATACTAGAAAACACACCCTAGCAAGAAAATATCACCTCGTATGTAGCAGGCATAAAGGAGCTTTGCTAGTACCTTAGAAGTGTGTCTGTTTAAGTATATCCTCCCATATGTTCACTACATACTGTTATTAGAATTACTTACATAACACAAACCACATCTGCATGTACATTTATAAAGGACATATATTTGCATACCACAATATTTCGTAACCAAGAGTTTCAGATAATTGACTTTATAGTTCCAGTAGACATTTGTAGTAAGCGATTCCTCACAGCGATGTAATAATTTAAATATAATTAATTTAGTACCGGTCCCGTTAAAATATATCTACACCTAAAATTTATCTAACCAACTAATAAATACTTACCAATCAAAACCAAAACGATGTCTTTTTATTATTCTTCAGGTAGCACAATAAAAACACGATAACATACTTTCAAAAACCGGAAGTTGAATACGACAATACTGCGTAGTCAAATTGTCTTCACAAGACTTCCAAGGAATTGGTATTTCAATAGATTCTTAAACTTTAAGTGTAATACGAAACGAAGTTTTTACAGATACGAAAAAAATATAATTTAATATTCAACGCTGGAATTTCTATCAGTACAATTAAAAGTGTAACTTAACTGTAATTTGCTTCCAGCTGTTTCGCAGCACCGCCACAGCATGCAGGAAATATAATAACCTTGAATAACCTTTCTAAATTCCCATGAGTATATCCTACGAATATCCCTATTTGATCCCCAATAATCTAAAATATTCCACAAGTATTGAAAATATCATGCAGTGGAATATTACTGGAAAGTGTTTTAGCATAAGAAAAACACAGTATTCTGGTAGAATACTATCAAAACTGGAATATTATAATCAAAGAAGGAGTGCTGTTTTGGTATATTCTCAGAATATTTTAAGGTTATTCTAGAAATTGCGACTAAGAATATTGTCACGTTAATATCCTTATTGAATCCCCAATATTCTGGGATATACTACAAATGTTGGGGATATTAATTCAATATTACTGGATGGTGTTTAAGCGTAAGCAAAACATACTATTCTGGCAGAATACAAGTCAAACATAAGAGTTTTATTATCAAGGAAGAAGTTCTATTATTTTCTCCTTTGGGATATTCTCAGAATATTCTCAGTATATTCCGGAAATAGCCACTAAGAATATTCTCACGGGAATATCTTATGGATATCCTTATTTTATCCCAAATATTCTGGGATATTCTACTAATATTGGAGATATGAATGAAATATTACTGGATGGTGTTTAAGCGTAAGCAAAACGTACTGTTCTGGCAGAATACAAGTCAAACATAAGAGTTTTATTATCAAGGAAGAAGTTCTATTATTTTCTCCTTTGGGATATTCTCAGAATATTCTCAGGATATTCTAAAAAATTGCGACTAAGGATATTCTTACGAGAATATCCTTAGTTGATCCCAGATATTCCGGGATATTCTACGAATATTTGGGATCTAAATGGGA
>JAGDQP010061224.1:0-12075 GCA_022664845.1 Lepisma saccharinum
GAACTAATAGGGCTTCTAAAAGTAGCTGTGTTAAATACGGACATTTTGCTTGCCTATCCTTCAGAATACGACTGATCGACCATTGTTATATAGATATTTTGTGCAATGATTTATATCGTGAGGCGGGCGTTCATCGTGTCGCAAAACCGAAGATACGAGAGAGTGGCGCTTTGCCGAACGAAACCACTATGGTGTCCTTTACGCACCACATTGTCACCGGAATCTTTCACCATTCTCCAATACAATAAAATAATCAAATGTGACTGTTATCAATGCATAACAACGAATAATGCTGTCGATCTGAGCCAAAGTTGGCTAAAGACCATGAATAAATTCAAAACCCAAGGAAACCTACTACGTCGCTCATGACGTTAAATTAAGTTCAGTATCTTTGAATTGTATCTTGCTTTAAACTATTGATCTCTTTGCCTTTTCCCGTCAATACTTAATATTTTTCACATACTCATAAATGTACTGGTTCCTCCTCTCTGGAGATACGCGTAGTACAGCTTGGGAATAGGGTAAGCGCCTGCCCCGTATAATACGAGACGTTCTGCATTTTAGGTACAAATTACGCGTCCCATAATATGAGTAGTTATCCCCCTATTATGAGTGGTAAACTCACACACATATTATTTACATTTTAATAATTTTAACAAATAAACTATGATGGGCTCTTTTTCCAAGTGTTCACTATGAAGAATGGCCAAAGGCGCCGACCCTGGGGGGACTTTGGGGGCTCTGGCCCCCCAAAGTTGAAGTGGGCCCCTTAATGGGGAGGTCCAAATGGTAAGGTGAAGTCGGTTGTCTTATTTCTACAGTACATGGTCATTCGTTTTCCCCTTCTGCTAAGCTAATCTCCCTTTGGAAAATCCATTTCATTGATAAATTCCTCCCTGAAACTTGTGTGCTACAGTACTTATATAAATTACATCACGTATAATACCCCCTCGACTGGTTAGTTAATTCGTGCATTGCTTGTGTTGTTTCTGGAGTTTCGTGCATAACATCGATAAAGACCATTTAGTAAAAAAAAGAAAAGAAAAATGAAAACGTATTTTCTGTCGTTTATCCCTCGGAA
The DNA here is from genome assembly GCA_022664845.1 of Lepisma saccharinum. NCBI lineage: Eukaryota > Metazoa > Arthropoda > Insecta > Zygentoma > Lepismatidae > Lepisma > Lepisma saccharinum. The sequence goes on from JAGDQP010061224.1 coordinate 1,082, forward strand.
CGCCAAGATCGGGTCAAGAATGACCCACACAGTCAAATTATTATTCTTGTCCATTAGTCATTAAATGGAAGAGTGAAATTCTGTGTACTCCGCATACTGTCATCAATGTAATCGCTCATTTGGAAGAATCGGAATACAACAGATACGGTGTGCTTTATATGTGAGAGTGAAAAAGGAAGGTAATTTGATTGTGATAGTTTTATATGTCGTACTTTATATGTGTAAATAAGTAAGAGACTCATGGTACCTTTATTGACATGCAGCCATGAAAATGGTTGCAACGTTAATATGATGCATTATTTTTTCTGTGTTTCATTATTTTGTAGTATCTACTTGAACAAATAAAATACAATAAATAAAATACAACGCAATAAATACTATACATTGAATACACCCATACTCTAAAATACCTTGATTTTGAACAAGTACTTTATTTCATACGAGAAATATACATGCGTAGAAGATGACTCATCTTGACGTTCCTTGAGATGAAATTATCTTGGCGTTCCGAGGGTTAAGGATCATTCATCGTGATTTTGTCATACACTAACATAATTTAAGAAAAAGAAATATATACAGTAATAATAATAAGCGACAAGAGGAACTCACACAAAAGTAGGAGTGGACTTGCACTTGGAAACATATCCTTTAAACTGCTGTTTGGATGCAATTATTGTTTGCCGTTAATACCGTAATTTTGAGTTTCTAATACAACTTATAGATAGAGAAACTATATACAGCGGGAAAAAAAAGTATTTGGACAAGTTCGACAAAGAGGAAATCAGACTATCACAGGTAAAACATGGACCATTTCGAAATCTCTTGCCCTTTTATGATAATGTTGATACCTTATATAGAATACTTAAGGAATAACTATCACTCGATACACCTGGAAGGTAACAGGCAACAAAATAGTGACGACTGCGTACATTCATCGCAAAAAACAGTATTTGGACAACCCAATACTGCTCTCGAAATAAATGTTTTAGGTATTATTTTGCGTACAAGAGCGGTCTACTTAGTGTATTGAAACAATCCACAAGGTGTCAGGCAAGCCAAGCTTGTTGGAAAGTCATGCTTTACCGTTGGATACATCATAAAGCAACGTAAACATAGCAATTAATGCGGAATAGAATTAGTTCTGGCCAACCAAGAAAACTAACTGCCCGGAATGAAACTTACATTCTTCATTTTGTAAACAATACTCAAAGAATTAGTGCTAAAGATTTGACTACTTCACTCGACTAGAATATGTAAGTTAATGTTAATAATTCATTTAACAATTGGGATTTAGAAGATATGTATCCAGGGTATGAATATTGACCACTCTATTAGTAATTACACAACTCCAAATCTTAACAGACCCTCCAAAATTTTTATCAGTTAAAACAGTGTTCTGCTTTCTGAAAGCTTCATTCTTCTTTCGCCACACGTCCTGGTATCCATCACTACAATACAAGTTTATCTTAGTCTCATCCTAGAAAAACATAAACCTTTTCCAAAATTCCAGGCACTCATATTGATATTTTTTGGAAAATTAGAACTTCCTATTTCTGCAGTCTTCTTATATGTAAGTTTTTTTTTCTCATTACATATCTTCTGAATCCCAATTTTTTTGTTCACATCGATACATCTGTAACATTAACTTGCATATCCTAGGCAAGTGAAGTAACCAAATCTTTAACAATAATTCTTTGAGTTTTGTTCACAGAATGAAGAATGTAGGTTTCATTCCGGCCAGTTAGTTTCCTTAGTTGATCAGAACGAATCCCCAATAATTATTCTATTTTATGTTTTTTTTCTTTATGATGTATTTAACGGTAGAGCATGGTTTTCCAACAAGTTGTCTCAGTACCTTTTACCTTCCGCACGTAATTTGAAATTAAAGTGAGTAGTTCCAATGTTGTTCAATTCAATTTGTTCCCCAAGCTGCTTCTTTATGGCTGACACTGTGTGGATTGCTTCAATACACCACGCAGAGTGCTCTTGCACACAAAAAAATTCCTAGAACATTTATTTCGAGAGTAGTATGGGGTTGTCCAAATACATTTTTTCCCATGAATTTACGTAGTTATCACTCTCTCGTTGCCTGTTACCTTACAGGTGTATCGAGTACTAGTTATATCTATAGCATTCTATCTAAGGTATCCAAATTATCATAAACAGGCAAGTGATTTCGAAAGGGGAAATGTTTTTCGTGCGATAAGTCTGCTTTTCCTCTTTGTTGAACTTGTCCAAATATTTTTTTCTCACTGTAGGTGAGACAGAAGCTTCTTGAACCATGCCTGTCGAAATCGAGAACCGAGAATTAAAAAAAAAGTTCAATAAAGCAGTAGCGCGGCGGAAGAGTGAGCCGGATGGAAAGAGAACCACATTTGGGAAAGCTGGATAACTCCTCTGCATAGACTAACATTAGTTTGTTATTTCCTAAGTTTATTTTCTAGTAACAGCAGAAACTTAGTTCTTATTAGTTAGAACATAATATAAAGGATTTAGTTTTAACGTTATACAAAAATTGTTAAATTCTGTAATAGTATATTACCCGGGGAAGCCTTCATAATGACTATATCGTAATTATTATTTGGTTGTTACTTCGTAATGTAGTGACAGGATCGTATATGACGTGATAGCACATTCTTCAAAATATACGATATAATCTGGTAGAGTCCGTTTGACCAAAGATCATTTATTATAGTGGTTGAATTTAGGAAATAATAGAACAAACACTTATTGACGTTTTACCGACACCAGTTTATTACAAAAAGTTCCAATATTATATGACCTACAAGTAATTTACTGTTATTAATAAGAGCGTCCCAAACGCGGGCTCTGTAATGATCAGACTAGTGGTTCAGCTCTTTTGCAGTGATAACTTCGACTTAGATTTTTTGGAAAGAAAGGAGATTGTTTGGATAATGGATACTAACTCCAGTCCAAGTTAGCAATTTATAGGTATACCGACTCCAGTCCAAGTCAGTTAGGTAGAGGTGACCACTTTTCGGAGCGAAGAAGTTATACTTTTAAGGTTCATGACTGGCCTTTTATATCCCTTTTTGTGGGCGATTTTTATTGTTTCCAAGCCTTACCGCTTGGTGTCAGTGTCGTCTGCTTCTTGTGGTGCTTATGCAGTATTATGTAATGTTTGTTGTCTGTGGTTTGTTTACATTGTAGTCAAGTTGATATACTGACCCAATGAACTACATCCCGTTACAATATGTATACTATTATATGTGTGTTTTTATGAATATACAATATTTGGCAAAATCTGAATTGGATTTGTATCATATGTGCGTTCTTAGACCCTCACCTGAAAAAAAAGATATCTGAATGGGCCCCCCCAAAGTTACAGAGAAATCGGCGCCCTTGGGAATGGCGAGAAGACTCTGTTCATATCACCATGCCTTGACATAGCGGCGTATAATACTCGTGGTTTCTGTTTGCTCTAATTGATAACAGATAATAACGCCAACTTTGGTAATAAAATTCAAATATGTATTCACAAACCTTCATGCCCCACGAAGAATTCGAGGCATTGGACCCCCGATTCGCTTGCCCAATGCCTTGTATCACCTGGTCGGCAGAAAATGTTTTGTGTCCGGGTATTCATTTAGTAATAGAGTGCCTAATAAGTTACATTCATTTTAGGTTATTTCAGATATGCCCCGTACTTTTTGTATTTTCCCGCATTTTTGCCGACCGTTCCGTAATTACTCAATAGGTGGAAAGTCTAGTTGGGAATCACTGTCATACTATGACTATGATATTATAAAAGTTGGTTTAGCATTTCCAAAGTTTCAAGTAGCTCAGAATTACTTGATTTGAAAAAAAAACACGTAAAAAGAAAACTGTTTTCTTAAATGTTTGAAAAGAAGTAAGAATACTATTAAGAAATTAATTTTTGTGCTTTACTATTTATTGATATGCAATTGTCAAACAAACACACACTCCAATAGTTGTGAATTTCGATGAACACAAAATTGTGCTTATAATGAAATATTAGTCAACGCAGACGAAATACCAGATTTATTAGTTTAACAGCAATGTATATATTTTTACGGTATTCAAGTCCAGTAGTGAACCAAGCATTCGTATTCGTATTTTATAATCTAGCACGGAAATGGCTAATTATGTCCATCCATTGCGCATTCGTTTTATTATTTGCTGTTTTATAATAATATTTATAATATTATATAGTTTTACAGTCTATCCTTCATGATAACTGTTGTTTTAGAGTCAATTATTTATTGGTTGCTATGGTTGCTGTCCGCCATAGTCGTCAATCTTTCTATATTCTCTTAGTTACTGTCTCTTTATGTTGTATGTATCGCTATTAATTTTGAATATTTTGTTGAAACACAATTATATGAAGTAATGTAACTTTTCTGCATACATTTTCTTGAAATGATGTCCAAAGAAGTAGTGCACCACCCCGTACTCACACCAGTAACCTATACCTTATATATAACAGGTAATACTAAATCGTACAATAGATGGTAGATCGTTCAATGTGAAAGCTATTGCAGATTATATTTTCGGTTTTCTCGCTGATGTCAACTTCTTTTAACAATTAACTTACTCTAGAAGTAGTTTTCTGTGGCTCAACAATATGCCGTTCTTTTTATAATTTATTTAGTTTGCTTTACTTTTATGTACATTCTCTCATCAATAATAAACTCGAAATTGTAATGATAAAACATTATTAATGTACACTGCTAAGGCATCCTCCAGTTCTTTTACTTATCCAGACATTTGAAATTTTTAGCAAGACACACATGGATGTAGTAAATCCAAAAATTTGGGAACAATTTAGAGGCACAGGAAAACATAATATGCCTCTTTTTTCTACTTTAGAAAACATATTTTATAAAGTTGATTTTATTTTCACTTAAACTTATTTTACAATTGTTATCATCCGATCGGTCTCATGAATCTCCTTTCGAACGATACCAAAGTACATCTTAAAATATGTACTGTTCGACGTTAGAAGATAACATAATCCGGTAAATCTTCAAACGACGCCGCACAATTGTATGGGAAATGGCGCTCGGTGAAATTGGATGAAACTCGAGAATGATATAGCCCGGCCCCAGACCTCCTGATCAAAAGTTCTCATGAGCGTGTAGCGTTAAAATGGCCAGCTTTCTTCTTACAGCTATTTTAATATGGTTTTTCAGCCATTTTGTTTTTATATTTACAGTTTCGCAATGAAAAACGATAATTATTAAATAATTATTTTCATGATGCATGCTTTATCGATATATTTGAGATCAGCTTGTTTAATAAGTTTAAGGAGCTAATGAGTAATAAAATGTTTTTGCGTGTGTATTTCTATATGCGGGTGAGAAGGACATAGTTGTTATTACTTTCTCAAAATATCTGCTTAAGCGTGAAGAAGGAAATCGTGTAATATATTTTTATGGTATTATATATTTTTGTATAAATGCAGCATATTATGCTGTTGTATATACAATAGCAACACACATGGTCTTTCAAAGGAACCATGTTGGCTCCTTTTCTATGGAAAAGCATGTAGGATTTCATTTTCAGAATTCTAATTCCCACCAAAGCGAGAATAATCGCTTAATCTTTGTGACATCAGATTTAATCTTTGTGATAATAATACAAAATACGCTAACGTATATTAATCGGCATGTGATAGGTGATATTAAATTATATATACGAGGTGCATTCAAGTTATAATACTTCCTATTTTTTCCCCAAGTCTGGTAACAGATAGAAACGTGCTGTTTGTTTAAAACACCCGAGCACTCGTTGGCAATGCGTGACAGAGATGGCAGCACCGTACGGCACACAGAACTCTAGCTGCAGTGGGGAGAGTGATGACTATTTTGGATACTTACGATACTTGTAAAATGACAATGTTTTCATTACAATAACAGCTTGTAACCATCCATTTTCTCCATTTGTAAGATACGACACAGCTTGAAATTCATTGGCAGTTGAATGAGACATGTGGTGATGGTGTCATGGATGGATCTAATGTGTGTTCTTAGGTGAGAAAGTGCAAATAAGTCTTTTCCGGAAAAAATTTCCGTTCAGGATTGTAAAAAGGCATCCATGTCTCATCCATTGTCACAATTGATGAAAAGAAAGTCCCATTCTTGGCTTCATCACGCGTCAACATCACCAATCAACATGCCACACGCGCAGCCTTGTGTTCGTCCGTCAACATTCGGATGAATTATGAATTAAGGTGTTGTCGGGAGGAATACTTACGTAAATGAAATGGTTAGGTAGCAACTTTCGCATCCCTAAGAGATTAAGTAAATGAACGGATATATGATTTTAGAGCGCAAGCTCTATGTTTTCTAATGTGTTAGGTAAGCAAGGCTAGGATGTTATTTTTAGTCAGTGGGACACTGATGTTAAGGGGAACTCTTCCAGAAAATTATAGGAAGTATTTCTTTGGGTTTGAATTTATCTGGCGTGAGGCATACGATGGGTGTGGCGTAATGGTTAGACAGTGCCCAGGGTTTGAAGAGTAGCATGTGCGGATATAATTCCAAAATGAGCGGCATATGTAATCTATGGTATCATTGAGCATTGATAGAGAGAAGTCTTCGTGGAGTTGTGCAATTCTCGTGTCTCGTTGTGTCCAGTGAACATCCTTGTGGTGATGTTTTGTAGTCGTTTAATGCATGGTGCAATTTGGATGCATACCGTCATTCTTGTGCAACGTAAGTTAAGATGAGTCGTATCATCATCAATTACATATGAAGTCGGGCTCTGAGGATGAGTTCCCGACTTCGTAACAGAGAATATAGTGCGGGTTGTCATGAAACTCACGATTGTCATGAAACAAACCGGCATTGTGGATCAAGGTATCTATCTAATGCGTGAGGTCTTGTGGCCAAATATAGCATTACGTTTTCAATCTGGAATGTGTTAAAATATTTTGGAGAAGTATAAATCGCTTACCGATCATCAAAATCGATTACTGATTTTGATTTTGATTTGAAGACTACATATTAAGAAGGTTAGATTAACACAAATGTCACTGAATTTGCTCAGACAGTTATTAATAATAGTTGTGTGCAATACCTAAGAACGATGTCATGATCTTCATGTTCGGATTTAAATCATGCCAAAACAAATTCACTGCTAGTTATGTTACAATGAATTGAATTTACTTTTATTTATGGTCTTTAAGCAACATAAGGCTCACGCCGAGATAGGGGAGGGGAAAGGATTTAGAAAGGCGTATGTTGAAGGATCCATCCCGACATTTGCCTAGTGTGCCTGAGGAAAAACCCTGGAAATACATCAATCTATCCCTGGTCGACCGCTGGGATCGAACCCACGACCTCGCAAATGCTATGTCAACTCTCTAGCACTGACCTACGGCAGCTAGGTGAGTTAGGCTACACTATCACTAAACAGAGCAGACTCAGTGTAAGATTTCGATATAGTAATAGTTTCCTTTTCAGCCTAACCTTCTAAAATACAAAAGGTTATACTGAATGAATGTTTTGAACTTTTGGGATAAATTTTATTTAAACCCTATTAAGACATGTTTCAATAAACACTATGAAATCTTATCACAGTTCTTCCTGATTTGGTTTCCTTTCATCCATTTGGAGTATTTACATTTCCTTCTGAAGAACAAGCCTACATATAAGTTCGTTTTCTGCAGGAAATGGTGATTTCTAAAACTAAGCAAACCAGGGTAAGTTGTCTCTATGGACGGTTGTCATGTATTTGTTTATTTAACGAAGATAATACGCCTACTTGTTTCCTAAAGAAGTTATATAAAATAGTTATATGTTATAATATATGTTGTAAAAAATAGTTTTGAAAAAGCAGTATACATCCGGTTTAGATGAACAACTTATATGAAAGTGAACACGTATTGCAATTACCACATAAAGAGACGTTACATACATTGTAATTCGCTTATAATGCAAGTTATTCTTCATTAAAGAGTGGTTGTTTCTATATAATTTATGTGTTATCTTGGTGTTTGTTGTACTGTTTCACATAAATCTAATCATAGCATTCGTAGAATCTACAGCTCTTATATCCAAGGTACACATATACACCATAAAAATTGTACCTCTGAATTGGGAGTACAAAATTCCAATTTTGAGAGACCGTGGCGAACGCAGGGATGGGTTTAGAGGAGCAGTTCTTCGCCTCCCATTTCTTGGGAGAGAACAGATTAATAGAAACAAAAAAGGAAGGTAAAATATGAATCCGTGTGACCGTCATTAATTCTCTAAAATTGGGAGTACATTATTAAGTAAACAATTTTGTGCTCCTAATTCAGAGGTACAGTTTTTACAGTATGACGATGGTATGGTGGGATGTTTCAGATTTGAGTATTGCAAGAGGAACTGTCATATTGACCGTAATCAGATGAAACAAAGTTTTAGTGCTTTTGATCACTGTTTAAGATAGTTCCTATCACAAATAAGATACAATAATAATAATAGTAATATTTATGTCTACACTTATCTTACATTTTAAATCAGTGGTAGGACGTACTCTAAGTTTTAAAGTATTTTAGTCATGTTCTGTTTTTTACTTTCATAATTTATATTTTACTTTTAATCTTATGTTTTATTTTACACTATATATTTTGTTTTGCACTTTGTATCAATTTGCGAACTTTACACAATAAATCAGTGTATCACGTAGTAAATGGGACATCTCTAAGTGAAATCACAAATCATTAACAAAAGAGCAACCAATCCAGTAAGAACAGATAAGCTTCAAAGTGATTATCTACACTTGATTAAAAAAAAGTAATGGGTTTGCTCAGTAGGTGACACTACCTACAATTTAAATGTTAATTTTAAATATTTAGATATTGCCAATTGTTCTGTTGTCAAGTTTTGAGCTTTATTGCTATCACTATATCATATATTTGCTTCAAGATTTTATTTTCGCGATTCCTCATTAGGTGTCCTTTTAAACTTACTTGTTCACAATAACACATAATTTCATGTATGAGAAGCAAGTTCATAAATCAGTTACATAGTGCGTGACATGCCTACAACGTATTTATGCTCTTCAACAAATAACTTCATATTTTTGAAAGGACACAAATGGACGAACTATGTCTGTGTTCCTGCATTAATTATAATATTAAAGATAGGTTCAAGTCAATATTTCTTTGTAGAAATCAAACATTTGTTTTGCACAGGGAACGTTTAGTGACAAATCCAGATGGGACTCGAAGAAATGAATTTTGAGGGGGACATTAAACAGCCTATATCTTTGATCCGCTGTAAGTAATCGTCAGCAATATGACGTTAGTTTTGAGGCGTTTTACTTCTCTCCGAAAATTTGTCTGACATTTTGAATTTGTCTACTCTTCAGTGTTTCAGCTTGGTTCAATAGAACTTATAATATTACATTTCCAAAGCTGTTGTTTGGAACCCAATAATACACTTTTTTGTGTTTAGCATTAATTATATGAGGAAATATTTTCTTAGAAATGAAACCCACAAAATTTTTACCCGTCACCTTATATGATTGAAAATTCCTGACTTTAAAGCAAATGGTAATAGAAAAATCACGTCAGATGTGTCTGGTGATGAGTGTACAACATTCTTCTGTCAAGCAGTAAGGACAGGCAGGCTGTGGCCATTAATACTTGATTTGTGATTAATGCCTGGTGTTCCATTCGCAAAAGAAACAACAAATTATTTTAACAGAGCTACAATTCCATTGACAGCGCCTTAACCTTTTAATTTCAACATACAATCACATTGTCCTTGTCATATTAATTATTTCCAACAGAATTTTAATATGTTTTAGTTATATTAGTTACACAAGCTAAAGCATAGAAGCAAAAAATCCAATTTTGCGAAAGACAGCCTTGAGACTAGCTTTCAGAGACTGAATGAGAATTACAGATGTTATAAATAACTACTTGTAAGATACAAATTACAACCGCATTTTTTAATTCAGTGTGGACACATCTTTTTCCTTAGTTGTGGCAAAACGCGTGTTAATCTCTGAAATAAATGTAACACGTATGTTCAACACCAAACATATGAACTTAGAAATTATATTAGCAGGTCCACGAAAAATTACCAATTATAATTCGCTGTCCACGTGTCAGCAGATTAATGGTTTAAGAACTGTATGCTGTTCGAACATTAGTTCACTTGTTCTGAGCAACTAAACTGTGGAATCAAGATAAACTAATTAAATAAGTTAAATCCGTAAAAGAAGCAAAACCTTGTTGTATCACTTCTTCAAACTTCAGCTAAAAATTCATCCGCAACGAAGTCAAAAAGGGAAAATTTGGTATAATCCTTGTTTTGTTATTAAAATCATTCATAGCCTACCATACATAGCATGGCATAGCATACGCTCAATAAAGTGTATACAAAATATACTTAACAAATGAAATGCTAGTTAGTTCATGTCAAAGCTTATCGTGAAATCTGCGTACCGAAAATTAGATATACATTGTTTTTTTTTCAAATGTGAGATCCCGAGATGAACGGTAGAGTATGAATTTTATGTTTTTGTAACTGTGGTCTATGAGAGTAAAAAAGGGAGCAAACGAAAACATATTGGATTAGTATACTTATCTGGGTTCGTAGAATATGCGCGAGTGTTTAAAAAGGAGAAAAGAAGAATTCAGAAATTTTTCATATAATTTTACCTGAAACTCAAGATTTTTTTACCTTACAGGTTTTATCACTAACAAAACATTATTTTATAGGATTAACATATTTTTACGTCCTTTATTTCATTAACAGACATATTCGGCGTTAGACATTTTGATAATTATTGATAATTAGATCACGGATTTTTCAACCTAGTGGAAGATTAAATATTCATTAGGAAAGATATTCACTAAGAATTAACCCGACATATGAATGAACAAAATCAACCCAATTGGGCCTCATCGCACTGAATATTTGAAATTCTTGCGTCAAGAGAGTAAATAACTTGTGCAGCCTATATGAAATATTAAGAATTATTTTCCTTGAGTAGGTGTAAATAGTATTCTT
>JAGDQP010061225.1:0-12075 GCA_022664845.1 Lepisma saccharinum
TTCACTACCAATTCAAGAGCATGATCGATGCTCATATTTTTTTGTTCATTGTTGAAAGAGCTTCACTGTTATAGGTTTCGATGTTCACAACAACAATGAAGGAAAACGAAAATAAAAAAAAATGGGCATCGATCATGCTGTTGAATTGGTTATGAACTTTAACCCCTTAAAGTTTGAACTCTCCAGGGTTGAATTTATAGAAGCAGCAAAGAAATTTAGTGCAACGATAAGAATACATTAGACATAAACGGAGATAGTGCTGCCATCTTTTGTTGGAGATCGTTGCTTTAGATTATCCTTAATATCATCATTATTATTACTCGAGTCGGCTAGTATACAACTAACAGACCCGGTTCCTTCTCTCATCTTTCCACGATACTTTACTATTCCTACATACACGCTCTTCTTATCTGCTAGAGTTAACAGTACCTCATCAAACTGTGCCGCATGTTTTCCTTTTTCAGAAACAATCACCTTGGTTTTGTTCAAACATAAGCGGAAACCAACACGTGTGGCATATTGGTATTCGTGTAGTTTTTCTAATTGGGGCATCACTGCTTGTTAGACAATTTGTGTTCTTCTACGTTGTTGTTGTTATACTATAAATTCTGCATTTGCATTCGGTCTGTTGTGCATTCAGTGCATCATTTTCTAGAGCTGTGTCGAGATGTCAATTACATAGGTTGGCCATGGGCAGCACGTGTATCTCCGAAAGTATGCAGCACTTCAGCGCCTGACTCTGCTATTTTGTTTTTTCCTACGAGTACGTTTACAATGTATATTAACTGATACGAGGAGCATTCAGAAAGTAATGCCTCCAAGTCCACTATTTGGCCAATAGTACTGCAAACATTCTGAACTGTTTATCATTAATACACTGATGTTTAAGCTATAGAATACAACTTGTTTCACCTTCGTATCTTCTCTCGTTCCAGAGTAATGGAGCAATCCATGGCATCCAATGGTGACATCCGGTTGAAACAGCGGGCTGTCATTGATTGAATTTCTGAGTGCGGAAGGTTGTGCACCCAGCAACATTCATCGCGTATGACTGCAGTTTACGGGGATGCCTGTGTTGACGTCAGCACTGTGCGTAGGCGGGCAAGGACTGTGAAAGACCAACATCCAGCCTCATCAAATCTCCATGATCAGCACCGAAGTGGACGGCCCGCAACGGCCTCTGATGACGATCATCAACATCAGGTGGACGAGTTGATTCGGGGCAGTCACAGGATCAAGCAACACGAGATCGCAACAACGCTCGTCATTTCCATTTGTTCAGTGAACCACATCATTAAGGACCTTCTGCGTTACAAGAAGATGTGCGCTCGTTGGGTACCACGGCAACTGGCGCCTGACATGAAAGAGTCGAGGAAGAGAATCTGTTAGTAGCTGTTCCTGCGATATGAACAGGAAGGTGATGACTTTTTTCGCAGAATTGTTACTGGCGACGAGTCGTGGACACACCATTACGACCCGGAAACGAAGCGTCAGTCGATGGAGTACCGCTACACGTCCTTTTCTCCCATATTCAAAGTTGTCCCATCTGCTGGCAAACTGTTGTTGACCCTCTTTTGGGATTGGGAAGGGGTCGTACATACTGAATTTCTGCGAGCGGTCAGACAATAAACTCAGATCGCTACGTTGACACCCTAAAGGGACTGCGGGCCAGATTGCAACGCACTCGCAAAGATAAACAGGCAATCCTGCACCACGACAATGCTCGTCCGCACACAAGCCACAAAACTCAGGAAGCACTGCAACGCCTGAGGTTCACGGACATTCTGTCTCATACTGCCTATATTGCGGATATTGCGCCCTACGACTTTTGGGTCTTCCCCAAACTTAAGGATCACCTTAAGGGCTAACGCTACAGTTGTGACGCAGGGGTGGAAGCAGCAGTTCGGCAATGGTGTCGCCAGCAGCCACCACAATTCTTCGCCGACGGCATGAAAAGCCTTGTTTCGCGTTGGCGCAGGTGTGTTGCTCGTAATGGGGACTATGTTGAAAAATGATAACACCATTTGTAGCTGACATTGCAAGCTTTCCACTGATACCTGTATCGGTGCTATCTGTCAAACACAAATAAAGGTGTCACCTTGGAGGCATTACTTTCTGAATTACCCTTGTATATAGTTCTATTTATAGTAAATTTATTGTTATTAGTTGGCAACACTGCTTCACAAATGGCAACATTATTCAAGGTTTTCGTTTTGGAAGAATTTATTTGTCAAGAAGATGAATATCAGAAGCCCAAATGCGATATCACCGGTTGACAATGTTGCCAACCTATTATAAAGTTGAAGTATTTCAAATGGCACTACGTTGGTTTCTTGCATAATTCGTACCCTCTAGTAATGATGCACAACATATGTGAAGCACAGACCGCAGTGTTGCAAACTGTAGACAATATACAAGATTCAACCGTGACAATGTCGGTTCTTCACATTGAACTTGATATAGTGTCCTTTGTTTGCAGCACTGCGCCGCCAGACTTTGCTATATTTTTCTTTCTTACTAGTACTTTTAAATTTGGTATTAATATATAGTGCTATTTCAAAAAATAAATTTTATTGTTAGTTGGCAACACTGTTTCTGCATTTAGTTACTACTTTTTGTAATTATTAAGTTCCTAAAGTTTCATTCCGATTGCTCTAACCATTTTCAAGATATTCAATTTCGAGTTCCATACTGCCCATTTACTATATGATATTTTTTACATTTCAAGTTCCAGGACCCCTAGCTCCTCTTCCTATGGTTCATAGCACGTTGAAATTTGGTGATCTTCATATCTCATCATGCTCAGATGCGCCATCTGCAATGGATTTGCGCGACAACCACTATGACTCTTCCTTGTAAGCTGGAGAAGTACGTTTGTTCTTTTTTGAAAGTTACAAAAGGCACAGTCCATCTTCCAGTCCGTATAGCAAGTTATTAAGTCCGTTCGTTTGTCTATTTGTCCGCGTCTCTGCATCTGTCTATTGAGAAATGGTTATCTCAGGTATGAAAGTATGTTTTTGTGAAATTCCGTAATCCAGCTTCCGTTGAGGAGAAATAGATTTTGTGATGTGGAAGTGATTTTAGTAAAGAGTACCGTTACCATCTGTACACCTACACTCCGTCTCGGAGTCAAACCCGAGCGGATCTCAATAGCAAATCTCGCCCTCGGAAGCTAGATGTTTGACCAGTGTGAAGACATATGTTGAAAGGTTTTGTCACAATTGAATGAAAACGGCACTTCCAAGTTGGTTCAGGCCTAAATTGGCATTTCAAACAGTAAGTTAGGAGCGTATTTCAAACAATAAAATTCAGCTTGCACATCACAGATATTAGACTAGAATAGACTTCCACTTACGTCTGAACAGAGAATTTAAAGTTCCAACATTTACATTAAATCCATCCCTTGATTGACACACTATCATTTGATTCTCCACTTGTATTTTCGGTAGTGTACTTAAAAACAGAAGACTGGAAGGAAGAACTTAGCTGAATGAAGAACACAGAAATTAACTGTAAGCCCAGGTGTTAAGTTTTATTCCGTACGTAGAGCTTCAGATGTGTTATTTGGAAATTAGAACAAACAAGAATCAAGTGACTCCACTCTAAAGAGTGGACGAAGAGAAATTCGAACGAGGAGACCTCACTTGGCTTCTTCTGTCTGCATTTGGTTTCTACAGTGTGTGCACTAAGCTTTTCCCACCTTTTTCGATTTTTGAAAATTATAGACAGATTAAAAATTTAGGAAAGTTGGCATGCATGATGTTTACGGAATTCATGATATGAACTATTATATTTTTAATGAATTCATTTTTGTCTTAGATACTTGGCTGCCTAACTTATGACGACGTAATTTGTTGGTAATCAAATATCTTGGCTAAAAGTAAATACTTAAAAACATATATTACTTCATGCCATAGAGTTCCATAACCTCTGTCTACCCCATTTTCCAAAATTATAATATTGTCTTTTGTCTTTCTATAATTTTCAAAAATTGAAAAAGTGAAGATGAGTTTAATGCAAACTCGTAATGTGGAGCGTAACCTAAATATTCGTTTCTCGTAGACATTAACACACATTTTAAAAAAATGTGTACAGTTATATATTGAAAATGGATTGTGACTAAAGAGTGTTTCCTTCGATTGTGAATATTTATCAGCATATATAATGCTATTTCCCAGCGTAATAAAATTTAGTTTGTTTCCTTTTATGTATTTTCTGTTGCTTCCACGGCAGCGACTTTTCAATCCACTGGCTGATCAAACCATCATTTAGCATACAGCAAGGCTGTTTTTCCCCGTCAACTTTCAGTGGAATCAAGGCTCTGGATTGTGATTGATGGGTCCATTACCGTCGGATCGTCTTGTTCCGTTGTTCCTAGCAGGGATTTATCTGTCAACGAGATGGACCTTCTTGAAGCATCAGTCTTCTCTCCTCACTCTTCTTTTGCCCTGCCCATCCACCTTGTTCTTTAAGACAACTGTCGGTTCAGTTCATTTTTGACGCAGTTAAGCAAGAGAAATGGTTCGTACCGTGAAAGCAGAAGTCATGTACTTTCCATTTTATATAACTAAATTCAGGAAAAACTCAAGTAACTGGCTAATTTAGGCTAGCTTACTTTAATGGCAGATAATACAGACCACTTTCTTCAGGTTTGTGTGCTACTTGTTTGTAGTTTTCCTCTAATGTTAGTATTTTGTGGCTTAAGTCGGATAATATTCATAAAGTAATAGGTATATGAAAACTCTGGAGAGACGGTTTACTGCTTTTATCTCTGTACATCGAACATATATAGAAACCTCTGTATTTTCACATTTTTATATATACTAGGTGATTGACCCTACCGTTGGTGCGGGGTCGGACATGTTTGCAACACCAACAGTTGTACGACTGTGGCCTAAATTTTCACCCCATATGGGGGCGACTTTTAATATCGTAATTAATTGTTATTTTTTCCTAAAGAACACGCTAGCCAATTTTAAAGTTTAACAGCTTTCGACTACTCATATTCCTCTCCTTAAGGGATTTTCACCCCCTCAACCCGGGGCTGTTGATTCGAAAAGCTAAGATAGCCGGTACTAATGTATTGAAACGAAGAATGTTCGAGCCAAATTTCATGTTACTTGCTCAAAGTGGTTTCTGAGTTGCACCCCCAGACCTCACCCCACCCTGTTTTAATGCCGTAGTTAATCCTTCTGATCCTAAGTAGCAGATGTGCAGAATTTTGATCGAATCCGTCAAGAGGTGTGGAAATGTTTAGCGTTTAAACAAGCACACATACTTATATACACTAATACAACTACTACTATAATTAATACTATTACAAAAACTGCTCATATCTGTTGTTTGTCGTTCCATAAAAGCAAACAGGGTTTGTACCACCATGGAAAACCGGGAATATTCAGGGAAATTTATAAATCTGGAAAACTCAGGGAAATGTATGATTCATGAGGTGGACCAGTCCACAGTTGGTAAGAGAACTGCCCCGGCAAGGCGGAGGTCGTGGGTTCGATTCTGCTGACCGGATTTTTAAAACGTTTTAAAATCCTTTATTTTAAAGAAATTATCTGTTTCGTTTTTGTTTTGTTTTTTAAATATGGCACTTGTGAAATACCAATAATGTACAAGATTGATGGTGGAGGGATTAAAGAAAATGTCATTGCGTATTATTTGCTTGTTCTACTATACTAAAAACTCATGGAAAACCTGGAAAACTCAGGAAATTTCAAGTCACTAAATTAGTAGACACCATGGTTTCAGTTTCTAACCCCTGAATATTCTAAAGTTATTT
Organism: Lepisma saccharinum; assembly: GCA_022664845.1. Taxonomy (NCBI): domain Eukaryota; kingdom Metazoa; phylum Arthropoda; class Insecta; order Zygentoma; family Lepismatidae; genus Lepisma; species Lepisma saccharinum. The sequence continues at coordinate 5,789 of JAGDQP010061225.1, forward strand.
TTGAAGGTTATTTTTAACACTTGTAGAGTTAGATTTTCACTTTTCACAGTGGGCCGAAATTGACAATTTTGTGCGCATAATTAATGTACGATTGTCCAACGATTGTGATGCATTAAATATGGCAAGAAATGAAGGAAACAGAGAAATGGAGTGAATTAGATTGATTTACTGAAAAATCAGACATTTTTAACCTGTAGCAAATCGTACAAGAGAATTCAGCATGTGATACGACGATATTGAATCATTCCTACAATACAAATAGAGCAGTGGTACATAAGATACATGAATGATGAACATATAAATTTAATAATGTTTATACCTAAGATTTATGCTTTGTGTGGGTCAAAAAGCACACAAATAACTCACACGACCACATACGCCATGCAGTTGAAATGTGGATATGCGTTTCTATAGTTAAATACTGTATAAGTCTGTGAAAGTTAAACTTTAGTTACCACACATTATTGAATTGACACAAGTTAATCACACGTATCATCATGATCTCACTATCAGATTTGGATGGGTGCTATTGCACTCACTATCACTACCGTGATTTTCATCACTGTGACTCTCTTCTGCTGCTGTAATTTGATTGTTTCTCATTCCCTTCAGAGGTCTTATTGAAGAAATGACAGGGTCTGATGTAGTAAGTAAGTTAAAAGCAAATCTTCGTTTGTAGCATATCTTGACATTTTCCTAGAATGATGCTGCCTCAATCGCTTCAAGTCTTTATTTCGTGCTTCCTGAGCTTTTTCGCTTAATTATCCAATGGGAAGTAATCCAGAAATTATTGAAGGACCATGAAACATAATTTTATGCACAGAGGCAGGCATGTAGACCACGGATCTTTATACTCACCATATGCAGGAACGTTGATATCAGATCCGCAAGAAATAACGCCCAGCACAACACCAAAACTCTCAATAAGTACCTCTTCAATCCCAGTAATTGCTGCAGACAGACCATAGGTGTCCATTTTGGCCTGACCACCACTCCACCTCCTCTCCAGCTCTGATCTGCACCTCCACTCCACATCACCCTTCAGCATGGAGTTCGCCATCCACCTCCACTCCACATCACCCTCCAGCATGGAGTTCGCCCTCCACCTCCACTCCACATCACCCTCTAGCTATGATCTGCCCCTCCACTCCAGCTATGATCTGGCCATCCACTTCCACTCCACATCACCCTTCAGCATGGAGTTCGCCCCCTCCAACTATGATCTGCCCCTCCACCTCCACTCCAGCTATGATCTGGCCATCCACCTCCAACACCACATCACCCTCCAGCATGGAGTTCGCCATCACCCTCCAGCACAGAGGTCACTACCACCTCCACTCCACATCACCCTCCAGCTATGATCTGCCCCTCCACCTCCACTCCATCTCCCCTCCAGCTCTGATGTGGCCCTCCACTCCACATCACCCTCCAGCTAGGCTCTGCCCCTCCACCTCCACTCCACATCACCCATCAGCATGGAGATAGCCCTCCACCTCCACTCCACATCACCCTCCAGGTTGGGGGGTGATGGGGAATTATGTTGAGGGGTGACCTCCGGAGGGATGGACACCTTTGAGACAGACATGGATCTTGGAAAAATCTCCGTGCGGACCGTGCCGTATTGCCATCATTAGATATCGTACTTAAATCAGGCTTGGGTTGGTCCACCACCAAAAGATTATTATTTTTTTTTTTTAGAAATAATTTCTTTACTTACTGTGAAGTTCTGTTTATCTTGTCTCCTAACTTGCCATTTTTAAAATACCAAGCCGATATGAGATGTGTACAAGGCATTCATAGAAGCGAAACCATGCGTGGAGAGCGATCCCAATTGAAAAGTATCAATATTAATACTTTTCTAACTTTATCAATATCGTTCATGTGATTTGGTAATGAAATCGCAAACGTAAGTTTTTGTAGAAGAAGCAGTTGATGTTATTGCGTTACAGACTTCGCCGTCTATTATGATGAGAAGCATTTAGAAACTCACTGCTGTTGGGTTCAACTTTTGTATTCCACTTTCTCTATATGAAATATCCTGACGCATTTGAGCTACATGTTTCTTCTTAAAATGTATTTTCAGTGGCCTGCCATATCTAGTTGAAGCAGGAGAGGGATGCCAAAACAAACATTAATTTCACAGTAACAAGTCACATTATCATTTCACAGTGAATTACAGATTTAGTCCGTGAAACATTTTTTATATAGGTGTGAATATCATGTGTTTTTTAAACGTGTAAACTATTGTTGCTAACTTCTATGCAAAATCAGTCAATTTTAAACCCATCATGGCATGATACATTTTTTTTAGTGCCATCCACGAAGGGGCACACTTGGGCAGCTATATTTTTCACATGTTACACCTAACATGGTATAGACTTCAACAGTGCTTGCATTTCAGGTGTACATCATGGTACATTTTTTGATGGTTACATATTGTAACCGCTGATACTGATTACAAGAATTTGCAGAGCTTCATTTACACCACCTCGTATTCATCGTGATAATTTGGAATGTATATGGTTAATGTATGTAATAATAATTGCAACATTTAAGTAATTACCCATACTGATACGTTTGCCAAAGATCGTCTGAATTTCTAATATAGTTTTTGTTTTATGAGCTACTGAATATGAATTAATATTTTGCTTACGCGAATGAGTGGAATGACATTCTTAATGTAATAACAACACGCAGAAAAGCTTCACTTAAAATGCATACAGATAATGCAAATGTAAAGCTACAGGGAAAATTTATACTGCATTTTAAACCTTGAGATCTTGTAAATCTATGGAACAGTTACTTACCACAAAACATTCACTTTGAAAAATTAGGTTATGCGCGACTTTTTAAGTCATCTGACCCACTGTGTAGTGGGTGTGTGTAGGAATATATTCCATTACCACATATGTAAAAAGTATGACGTTTTTCATGTTAAGTTATCCTGTTTTATAATAATGACTAGATTTATTAGTTTCCAATTGATCAAAATAATCGGCTACTGGTTCAGCTGGCTGTAATACCAATGTATATAATGAATTAATTGTATGTTTACGTCATAAAGTATTACGAATACCCCAATAGACATAAAATTATATCGGAAAGAAGTGACATAACTCAAATTTCAGCTTTTACTCAGTCTTTTGGAAGAGTACCATGCCAATAATGCAGGTGCTGGCAATACCCCTGTATGAAAGTCATGCTTGACGAAGTTTCTCTTCAGATATCATTAGAGTGCACTCAAACATATTCAAAAATATGAGGTAGACATCTCACATCCTCGGCATAACTTCTGTAGGCCGCCATCTTGGAAAATAACCCTCACTGCCTACCACACACCCCTGTTAGTCCTTGTGCTAGACAAGTTGTTGGTATAAAATGGGGGGACCAGATGAAACTTTCAGCACTTATACACTGGCATGCATAAAGCACGAAAATATGTGATGGGCGTTCAAAAAATGTAGCAATCGAAGATGGCGGCCATTCAAAATGGCGGCCGACGCTATTTATTAAAATGCAACATATCTCGGCTCTGAGTTATCGATTTCGATCATTCTTTTTCTAAATGAAAGGTCATTTCTTTGGCCACATTTTTGTTTATGAGCAATCTTTTCATAAATCTAATAGTTTTTCAGTTAAATGTAAAAAAATGTTTCATTTTAACCTAACATATTTTCTTATTTAATATTTTACTTTGAAACGACTGGCTTTAGAGAAAACTATTTTCTTACATAAAATATAGTTTGTAACTCAGGCTTTAATTTAAAGAAAAGATCAATTAAATCCGAAAAGTATAACCCCAGATATGGACACATGTTTGAAAATTTCTGCAATGCGAGGTAACATTACGGAGGCACTAATGCGTGTAGGAGCTACATGATCTTTTGGTATTAAATTGGGGGAAGAAATGAAACTTTTTTAGCTCTTGAACACTTGTTTATGAGGAGCACGTATATGGGTGATATACATCACAGAACGGTAGCTATTCAAAATGGCAACCATTCAGATTGGGGGCTATCGCCAACTTTTCAGTGTTATATATATCGGCATCGAATTACGAGATTTCGATGGTTCCTTTTTTTAAATAAAAGATTATTTCTTTGACTTCAATTTTAATTAAGAGCAATATTTTCATAAATGTAATAGATTTTTTGTTAAATTTTAAAATTGCATTTTAATCTAAATTATTTTATTTAATATTTATTCAAGTATTGTATATTTAGTTTTTTAAATTATTTTTTTTTTAATAGCAAAACAATGTTTATTCTCAACTATTTTCTTATTTAAGGTCTTATTAGGAAACGTTATTTTTTTAGATAAATATATACTTAAAAAAATATGCTTCTGAACCGCGGTGGGTCAATCGCTTAGTGCTCACTGATGCTAGGAGTGGCCCGTTCGACCCCTGCTCACGTTATATGCAGGGGTGGATTTCGGGTCCGGATAAATGCTTTCAGAGACCTGGCCGGGCCAGATTAAATACCGCTGTACTGTTAAACCCCAGCTTTGTTCTGTGGATAAACAAATATTACTTTATAGAATCGGTCGAACTAAAATTTAAATAATGTATTATCTTAATGTTAAAGTAAGTTATTAATACGTAGGCTAGTCCCTGACAGTGCCAAAATTCTCATAAGCATTGTCATGTCCGCTAGCTTTGTGTTTGGTCAGGGTTTCTTGCAGATAAACCTCTCCGTAGAACAGATGAACAGCTCCGAAGGTACTTTTGAAGGCTCCAGGAAATTTGAAACCAGGGGCGGATGGACCGGCCGGAAACACGAAAATTCCCAGGTGCCCTCACCCGCGCCAGTCCTTTTGTCTTGAAATCGTAATGTTACCCAATAAAGAAGACCACTTACTCCACTTTTGCTACTACTTGTTGCGTTAGGGTCTTGTCGGGAGTCTAAAATTAGCAATTTTCACACACAAGACACACATGGAGGTAGTGTTAGTGTTATGATCTCAGCACGCTTACTGTGTCTGCAGGGCCCTTACAAATCGCTAGAAGGGGCCTGTAATGTTTAATGATAAATGCACAAGGCTTTAATACATTCATACTCTCTTAAGGCGCAATATTTACGTTATTGACTGTGTATTTTGAGTCCTGGGCCCTCAGTATCCTAAAGGCCTTTACAAGTTTTATGGGACCCACTACCGTAAACGGTATTGAAGGCCCTTGAAAGGTGTATTTGGAACCCACGCTCCACAACACCCACTAGCGCTAGAGCTTTTTCGTTTCCCGGGTAGGGACCTTTGTTTACCAGTCCCTTCCTGTTTCAAACTGTTTCGTATGCTATTACAAGTGGTGTAACTAGAATTTTCGGCCCCTCTGGCAAGAAAGATTGTCCTATTATCATCTCCCACATGGAATTTAAGTGATTTATCCACACACCCCTAAGACCCTAACACCTCCTGATGCATTATTGCAAACAATTTTGCAAACACTAATATTTCAAATAGTGTTTTCATACTTGTTCTAAAAAATGAATTTATTACACGAATGATCCATAACATTCCACTTATCCGTATATGCTCAGTGAGTGACGATTCGAAATAAATTTGAAAAATTCACGTTCATAATGAAATGGAAAGTTTATTATACTTTTCAGTTCAGTGTTTGGGAACGATGGTTGGAACCACACGTGTATTCAATCTCGCAGAAGCTGGAAGAATTTTGCACCCTGGTCAAACAGCCAACATCTGTAATCCCGTTACAAAACAAAGAGCCCTCTGTAAAATTTCTTCACTTTCCCCACTTTTATTATCATAAACTCGCTGAAAGCAAATGACAATTCGTACTTCGGAGGTTCCTTCGACGTTCACTAACTTCTTTTGCCCTCTCCCGGCCTCTCCATGGAAGCGATTAATTTTGCAATACGTTGTCAATCGTCGCCCTTCAAATATATCCCTCTGAAGTCTGAACCAGAAAAAATGAGAAGATATGAGTGATAAGCTTGTGAGAGAAAGAGAGAGATAACTGGACAAAATGCTGCTAGCACCACCACAACTACGATGTGCACAAATAAGTTTATGACCGCGTAAGGTTGGTGGTTGCAGAAGTTGAAGAGCCTTTCCCCAGACTGGAAATAATGAATGGAAAGAAAGGAAGTTGTATGAACAAACCAAGCTGAATTTTCTCCCGAAAAACACAACCCAGTCGGTGTCATAAAACAGCTCCCATTGCCAAAGGCAGTTTAGGGCAGGACGGATGAGTTTCAAATGGAAAAGAAGGCACATTTTTTCCCCTTCGTATTCCTTTCATATTCCACCATTCAGAAGTTCATTCA
>JAGDQP010061226.1:354-12075 GCA_022664845.1 Lepisma saccharinum
TTATATATATATATATATATATATATATATATATATATATATGTGTGTGTGTGTGTGTGTGTGTGTGTGTGTGTGAACAACAACCGACCACTGTTGTTTTGTTTTCTTACAGTGGTAGTTAGTTAAGCCCAGTCCAGACGTGGAAACATGTTTGCGAAAACATTGTTTGCAAAATGTTTCCTTTTTTTCTAAATGTTTGGAAACATTTGTGAAACATTTGTAAAACGTGGAAACAAGTTTCAGAAAAGAATGTTTTCGAAACAAGCTACTAAGACGAGCGTATCGCTGTCGGAATTTTGCGTCAAGAACAAAGAGTGTATAAAGTTACATGACAGCACCCAACCTTACCTAACCTCCACGTTCGTAAGGTCACTAATTTAACATAATCTACGAAAAGTGCAAGAAAACAATTATTAACAATACATATAAACATATGGAAATATATTTTGAAAGAAAAAGTGTTAACCCTGCCGGGACTCGAAGCCGTTCTCCTTTGTTTAACAAGGCGACGCCTTAACCACCAGACCATCGAAACGCCCTGGTAGAATGTGTTTCTGAAGTTGTATTTACAGTTCACGTGTTACATAACAAGCTAGTAGTGACGCATTGTTGACTCAACTTCCGTTTATAATTCCGACAGCGATACACTCTAGTTGCTAGGATATTTCGCGTCCAGACCTGTTAGTGTAACTAAAGATGCTTCCGAGGAGGTCGTTGCGGTAGACTGTGTGTCATATATCGTGATAGATGCCATGTTGTATGAACTTAGGAAAAGGCGTTGGTGGACTCCAACACTTCTTTACGAGGGGTCATTTTAAGGCCTTAATCTATTCCCACATAGCATTTTACCCTTGAAAAATATTTGGATCAGCCTTGAATCGTTAAGTCATCAAGCTTGATGTGTAAAGCCGAATAGGTGGAATCAAGATTGAATCAAGAACGCTAGTTTAAGTACATCAAGCCTTGAGTCAAGCTTAACGTCAATCTTGAATCAAGCTTGAGGATGAGGTTTATTCAAACATGACGTCAAGCTTGAATTAAGTAGTATTCATGCTTAACGTCAAGCTTGATTCAAGGTTGAATATGAGGTTGAATCAAGCAGTAATTAAGCATGATTCAAACTTCACGTCAAGCTTAATGCAAAGAGCAATTCAAGCTTGATTCAAGCTTGACATCAAGCTTGAATCACGCTTAATTACTGCTTATGTCAAGCTTGATATGTTGAGGTTGATTCAAGCGGGTTGTACTACGAAACAGAGACGTAAAAAGCGCGATTACAAATATCGCGACGAGTAAAGCACCGACGCACAAAACAGCGACGAGTGAAAAGAGCGATGTATAAAAACCGTGACTCCGAAACAGCGAAGCATAAAACAGCGATACAAAAACCGAGACGTGTAAAAATAGCAGCGACAGACAAAAACCGCGACAGGCAAAATCAGCGACGATAACATGCGCGACACTCAAAAATAAGGAGTGAAAATCCCCGACGCACAAAAATGGTGACAGGTGAAAATCGCGACACACAGAAACAGCGACGATAAAATCCGCGACACACAATAGAGCGACCCAAACTGCGCCACTTCCAAATTGCGCCTTGCAAAACATCGACCCCAACACACAGAAACAGCGACCTTCGAAAATAGCTGCTGACAAAAGCCGCGACGCACGAAAGTAGCAAGAACCATAAACCGGGTAGGCCAAAAACAGCGACAGACAATTAATTACAGCGACACACAAAATCACTCATGAAAACCACGACAGGCAAAGTATCGCGACAGAGAAGAAACAGGTCCTATTGATGGAACTTTTTTACTTGTTCATAGGAACTTTTTTACTTGCTTCAATGTCAGGAATCACCTCCCGAAAGTAACAGACTTCTTTCTGACACACCAATATTGTCTTTATTTAACGTCAGTGGATTTCGACGTTTCTCTCCCCGCCACACACCCTTTAGTCTTGATGCCCTTGTACGTTGCTACCCTTGTCCACCGCACCTTAAATTTTGTTATTCTCCATATCTCACCATATTCTATCAGATGCATTATGTTAGACTCGGATTTCAGCGACAAGATATCGTGACTTTCCCTTGTTAGAACAGGAATGAATAAAGAGAACTTTCATGATGTTGAGTGAATTTAAATTTACGGTTCAGCGTCTAAACCATACTGTATGGCCCCGTGAGAGTTCCTCTATACCGAGTTCTGTGCATCAGTCAGTAACCATTTCGAAACTCACGTTTCTATCGTGTTACTAAAATGTACAGCACAACACATCTGGGACATTTTCAAGTATTTTACAGTTCTCAATTCGCTGCAAAACAGATCTTCGAACAACGATATATTTTGGAGGTTTCAATAGACATGCGCGCTTATCACAATAATTTCTCTTCCCATAAGAAAGAATGAGAAGGCAATACTCGGTATAGAGTACCGCTCAATATGCGGCCAGCCAATGTGAAAATGCTTCATCCCTTCTGTCTCTTGGCTTAACTCCGCTCGCCAAAAAAACAGGCTCAATCTTCCTCTATTCTATTCTGTCTCTATGGCAAGGATTCCCAATTTGAAGTAAGTATAGAACCAATGTTAGGGAAGAGAGTAAGTGGATTTTTAGACTTGAGGATTAAGATAGTAAACACGGCGGATTGGGGGATCTGGCAGAATCATTGAAAGGAGGGCATTATACAACATTGTGCGATTTTCAGATTTAGACTTTTCATGACGATGAAAAAAGTTTATTCTTTTAATATCACCCTTTTTTGGCTGCATATCAAGGCAATGCTTTTCACACAAGTGCGTCACGCAAGTACACTTAAATCCACGGGGTTAGTGGAGTCAGAGCGCGCCGCCCCAGTGCTTTTCTCAGACGTCAAGTATCGCATTGTATCTTCATGTTATTTAATTTGTTATTTATTTTTCAAACACATTTTCGCACATAGAAAGTAATCATTATCCACTTTTAGGTCCACTGATAGCAAAGCTATAGAAAATAGGGTCCTTACAATCCTGATCAATCCATTCGTCCGTCCGTGTCCTGAAATGAAATCTCAGGAACTACAAGGTGTAGAGAGGTACTTGAGGTAGAGAGGTATATTAATTATTTTTTCAAATTGCTTCTATTATGTTAAACGTAGCAGCATCTAACTTGACATAAACATAAGGCTACCATACGTTCCTGTTTCACCGGGACACGTCCCGGTTTTCTTAATTTTCCCGGTGTCCCGAAGTTTTTGGTCTTGTCCCGGTTTCTTATTAATTGCAAATCAAACGCTCTATTGAAACCGACTTATTCTATTTACATTCGATTCCGACAATGATTTTGACTCTTATAATTTCTTTTGTTGTTGTTTACGGTACAACGGTACGATCAAGGGTGTAAAATGGTGAATACGGATGAAGTGATCATGATATTTCTTTCACAGTGATTGAATCACAGTGACTGCTATTTTTGCTTATCATTACAGGGAGAAAAAGTCACGAAGAAAATACGTACGTATTGCAGTGCTACTTCGTGTTGCTCTGTTTTTGAAATTTGTGTACAAAATATTTTTATTGTTGAAGACAATTTTGCAGTGAGTGGTAGAGTGATATTTGCTTGTTTCCAGTGTGCTTTCATATCAAAAAGCAGTTGCCAACAGTTGAAGAAAGAAAGTGGTTTCGTGAAAAAGAAAACAACTCCTGAAATAATCACGGTAAGGAACAATAGCAACCAACAATGCCGAAAAGACTCAGTACATTAAATGAACAATTACAAAAAGTTTCCTTTCTTGAAGCGGGTGAAGGATGATTTTATTGTTGTATGATCATAGATTTCAATTTATTCATTTCAATATTTTCTTAGAAATTTTCGTAACAGTGAATTTAGCTTGTAAGACATTTGGTTTATATTGAGTTGTTTCTAAGATTTGTTTCTCGACGTCTATTCGTTTCTCGAGGTAACAATTAATATGTCAAAACAGAGCAACGTGACAGTGAGAGCATTTCTATTCCCGTGTATAATTAACTACGAAGAGAACTCTTTCCAACAAACCACGATTTAACTTTGCTTCACAAGAACTAAGAATTGTCACATGTGTACTTTTCCTTTCTCAAGAACTACACGACAAAATTATTTAGTGATGTGAATAGTAACAGAAGAGCCTTTCTACGAAGTGATTTAAGAATTGTAAACAGCTTCACCTTGAACAGTGTACTTTTCAAACATGAAATTCTCAGTGCTTCCTTCAATTAGAAAATAGACTAATATAGATATTACCAAAAACTTCTCTCTTCACGCACTCGCAGACAGACGCACAGACACTTGTGCTCAACAATCGGTATTGAGTATTTCGACAGCTTCAACCTAAATTCTATGTTAACTTCCATGGAATAGCTATCTTCAAAATTACACTCTGTTTTGGACTTTAAAGAATTACAAAACTTAAATTCAAAAGGTATGTTGCTCTCTCTAAATTAACTAAGATGGTATACGTATTTGATTCGGTATAATTTGGTAGTTGGAGCTCAATTTAAGCTCATTTGTATTCTTGCAATTTTATATTTAATACGTTTAAATTTGTAACTAAATTCCTATTCGCATAATGATTCAGAACTTCGACATCGATGAGGTGTACTGACATCTCTTCTATAAAGATCCATGTTTAGTGTTATATTCTTGAATTTATCTGAGCTAAGACCTTCAATAAATGTTCTTATTAAATGTTTATTTGTGTTTGCTCATCCATAACCGAGTCCGTTAAGAAGGTGTTCATCGCCTAATTTCTAGGTACCATGCCGACAACTCGGACACTTCTTGTAGTGTTCGGCACCATTGATATCGTATAAATCCTCTCGCATTGGCCCACAGCTCGGTCTGTTATCATGGTGTACGGCATTATAAATGTCTTCCAATGGCCAAGTACCTAGTCTGTTATCATTACAGTCTATTGTAACATTTGTAAAAGTGAGCTTTACATTGGACATAGCGGGAAAATGGATATTGTGGATCATATTAACAGAAAGAAGCACAAACAAAATGTTCTAGCAAAAGCATCTTCTTCTAAAATGACTTCATTTTTAAAGAAGACAGAAGCGACGGAAGAAAACTTGATTCTAGCTTCAAAAGAAGGTGTTTTAAGTTACCACTGTATTGTCCACAATCATAGTTTCAAATCACAGGGCTGCACATCAAAGTTAATCACTCAGCTCTTTGAGCCTAAATATGCGTCAGCGAGGACAAAATCAGAAGCCATCGTCACGGGAGTTTTAGCTCCGCATTCACTGGAAATTGTCAGAAACGATCTTAAAAATATCTGCTTTGTTTTGGTAGCCACAGATACGTCAAACAGAAATAATCTGCTGGTATTAAAGTGCGCTTGCTGGACTTGCAAGAAGTGCCGGGAGAAACATTCAACATTATTAGCTGTTATGTTATGTCAGTAGCGACAAAAGAAGGTATGGCTGACAAATTAGTGTGCTTCTCAGCCGACAATACTAATTCTAACTTTGGTGGAAGTAAGAGGGGAGGTTCTAACAATGTGTTTGCAAAACTAAAATAGCATTTCAAGATGAATCTGATTGGCCAGGGTTGTGTAGCTCACGTCATGCACAACTGCATTAGGAAAACCTGTGACGTTCTGTCTGTAGGCATTGAAGCAGTGTATCTTTAAACTCTTTAAGTTCTTCCACATGTACACTGCTCGTGTGCATCAACTCAAAGAATTCTGCGAGTTTGTTGAGGTAGAATATAAAAAGCTTCTTCGCTCTGCAAACACAAGATGGTTGAGCTTACTTCCTGCGATATCGCGAGTGATACATATGTTTGACGTCTTGAAACCATATTTCTTGTCAAAAGACTCCTGTCCTCTCATCCTGAAAAACTTTTTCAAGGATGAACTTAGTCTTGTATATCTGGTGTTCCTTGAGAATCAGGCAACCGTTTTCCATGACGCGATACAATGGGTTGAAGGACATGTTTCTGCAGTGGAAACGTTGATCAAACTCAAGGACGTCATTCGGAACTATGAAGAGAGCGCGAACAGAAACTTCTTACCTGCAAGAGTGAAAGAAATAATGTCCGAACTCCGGGACAACGGAAACGTGCAAAGTGCTGATAAATTCACTGCTGCTGCTTCAGAATTTTATGAAAACACCGTTTCATATTTAAAGGAATGGGAACCTCAACACAAAGAAGTTTTCCAGTGGGCATGTCTTAACACAGAATTCGATTGGAAAGAGATTGAAAAATGCTTCAGCATTATTTCTAGTGTCTGATCGTCAGCTTGATTTCGATCTGATGTTAAATGAATATGTGTTAGTGAAATGTTTTGCAGATAGTGAGAAGATATCTGAATGGAACAAAAATTCCACAGAAATTTCAGAGCTATGGGTAGAGGTGTTTAGGTACTTTAAATTACAGAACACTACTATACAGAACTTCGAGAAATCAGCCAGATTAATTCTGTCCATCCCAGGGACAAATGCACCTGTTGGAAGAGTGTTTGCAAATTTAAATGACTTTTGTGGTGCTGAAAAGACAAACATCAGTGGTGGAACAGTGAAAGCTATGTTACTGTGCAAAACAAATTTCAGTCATTCATGCAGCGAAATATATCAGTTACTCAAAACAAATAAGAAGTTATTGAGATAAATACATTCCTCAGAAAAATTCGCTTGGTATCAAGTAAAACAGAACGAAAATGTGAAAGAAAAGGAAATGGCTTCCACTAGTGGTTCGGCTGGCTCTAGTTCGAGTCCCAGTGACGTGGTACTGCAGGAAAAAGAAATCAAGATTGTCGGACCAATTTTTGCATTCTTTATGTAGTAGTGAAAATCGTGTGTCAGTCCAATTTCAGCATTTCCTGAGCATGTTTGTGTGTGTGTGTCACCGTGGAGGTGGAGACAAGTTCTTCTGACGTTGCATACCTGCCCCTGAAACATTTTTTTCTGCTTGAGGAAAACAATGCAAATTGCTTTCTTCTACTTCGCCTATATTTTAGGTTAACAAAGGTGAGTCAATCAATGGAAGTTTGGAAAAGGAAGAAACTTCATCAAACTGGAATTTTTCTTTATAGAGATATAGAGAGCACGTGTGAAAATTTGGTAAATGTAATAAAACTGAAAATGTAATTTCTGCCTAAATAGTGTATGCTCACTGATTGCATGTATATTGTTAATTTCTATAATAATTTCTACTACTGTTGAAAAAGTAGAGCCTATATTAATACAATATTTTAAGTTGCGTAATTAGTCAGATGCTGCAGTGAAATTCGAAGGATAAAGATAGTACAAAATACAATATTTACTACTAATTTGTAAGATGTCCAGGTTTTTTATTTCCAAATTATGGTAGCCTTACATAAACATTATTATTCGACACAACAGAAATACACTGTGAATGATTTATCACCAAACACCCCGTTGTCAGTGTTACCAACCCGTGTGCACAAAAATATTATGAACCATAATGCGTAGAGACGTAGCTGACGTGTCGTTGGAGAGGTCTCGGATGGACTACCTCAGAGCCGCAGGAACAATCTTGATTGGTAGTGTTCGTCAGTCTAGCCAACCGGTTATTTTAAATACAATTTCTGAAATTACTGCCGATTAAAGCTGTGCAAACTATCTGCTCCAAAATTGGCATAAAGGTTATTGGAAACAACAGATCAATTCTGTGGGTGTCACCGTTCTGAGGCATCCCAGTCCTCAGTGTTGCCAACCTATTTTCTCTACAATTCATTCTTTTCAATTTGTTGCCTTCTACGTTAGACATAGCAGTACCAAACTTGGCATGATTATTATTCAACACAATACAAAATACTGTAAATGTCCCGATTCCCAGGGATCCCACTGTCATTGTTGTCAAATAGTGTCCAATAATATCTTATGATCCACAAGATGTAGTGACGTAGTTGTGATGTCGTTGGAGGAGTCTTGGCTTGACTAGCTCAGTGACCTGGACATCATGATTAGGCGCCGCAATTGTCAGTGTTGCCAACCATTAAAAACATTAATATTCACTTTTTCAACCTATTTCCGTATCGTTATACTTATCTGCACCAAACGTCGTATAAACTATTCGAAATATACTATGGGTTTTCCCGTCCTTAAGCACTCTAGTTGTAAGCGTTGTCGACCTGTTTTATAAAAATGAATGTTTGTGTGCCTGAAATGCTGTCAAAAGACGGGATCCTTGGATATTGTTAGTAGAATCGCAGCGCTAACTTGTTTTATTCTGTGACAGACTAAACCGGAACGCGTGACTTCCATGAATCTGCAGCGAAAAAACGGCAGAAATGACCGAAAGTAGTGCAATAGTTTGTGCCACAAAAAGTTTCGTTTCTGCTCAATTTGTCGCAAAATTATGCGACACTCAATTTCGGGGAGCAGCTTCAAGTTTAAATTTGCCGAAAATGTGAATTTCGAAACTAAGTTTGTGCTTCTTTTGTGCCGCAGCAAGTTTCCCTTGTGCTCAATTCGTCACAAATATAAGAGATATTTAATTTCTTTCGAGTGGGGGCAAGCTTCACGTCGAAATTAAATAGAAAAACATCTTGAAACCGAATTAGCAATGTAAATTTTAAAAAGAAATTTGCGCCAATCGTTTCTGTTTCATTTGTGCCTGATTGTGCCTAGGACATATTCATTTGTGTACAATTCGTTGAAAAGATATACAACAATTAAGTTTCTTCGGCGTATGCAGCATTACGTTCGTTTGTCACGGTTTTGTTTGTCGTAGATTTTGTGCGTCGTGACTTTTGGGCCGTTCTTTTGTGCGTCACTGTTCGGTCATGGTGGTTTGCATGGCGATGTTTTTGCCTGTCGCGGTTTGTGGGTCCCTGTTTTGTGCGTCGCACTTCTGTTTATTGCTGTTGTTGAGCGTCGCGGTATTTATGCTTCACTTTTTATATCCGATTTTGTCTTTCGAGGATTTGCCTGTCGTTGTTTTTGTATGTAGATGCTTTTGCCTGCCGCGGTTTTTGGATGTCGATGTTTTTGTATGTCACGGTGTTTGATCGTCGCGGTTTTTGGGCGTCGATGTTTTTGCCTGTCGCGGTTTTTGTATGTCGCTCTTTTTGCCTTCGTTGTTTTTGACTGTCGCTGTTTTCGTATGTCGCTGTTTTTGTCTGTCGCGGTTTTTGCCTGTCGCGGTTTTTGTATGTCGCGGTTTTTGTATGTCGCTGTTTTTGCCTGCCGCTGTTTTGTTGTTGCTGTTTCGTCGGTCCACCATTCAAGCGTGCAAGCTTGACGTGACAATGTCTCGTGTACATCAATATACGTTCAGTACGTGCGGTGACTACTATTTCCATTAGCTTCGTCGGTGATAGTAATTTGTCACTTTTCACCTACATAGCATTGTATTGTAATCACAAACACAAGCGGATTCAACTATTTCTCTAAAAAAAATTGCATTTAAAATAAGGTATGCTTCAACAGAATTCATCCTGTGTTTATATGATTACAGTTTAGTGCTATACGTAGGTTAAAAATAGATTGGTATCATAGAAGAAAGTAATAGAAATTATCGTCACTGCAGGTACTAAACGTATATTGATGTACATGAGACCTTGTCACGTCAAGTTTACACAGAAACCAAGGTGGAATCCTGTAAGGAAAAGAAAATACAACGACTAATCATACGTGTGCAATTTATAGGTACACTTTTAGATTCATAGAAATTGGTCGGTTATGATTTTTCAAAGTTGTATGACAATGTGGATTGAAAATTAAGACTTTGGTTCCTCAGATGCTCGTGAGGAACGTTTATATTCAGTGCAGTAACGAAGACCGTATTTGGTTTAATTAGTAACCTATTCATTATAATTAACGAACGACCGTAGCTCAGTAGAGCAATCGGGAAGTCCTGGGAACGATCTCAGCACGGCTTGACTTAATTATCATGCCCATAGCGAAAAACGTTCATACAATATTTTTATATTCATTACAGAACTATATGAGAGTAGACTAAAATTTAACCTCATAAAACTATTGCATGTTATTGTTATAAGATTATATTTTCAGTTTGATCCTCTTTTAACAGTAGAAAATAATTTTCACATTAAAAATTTGATAATAATAATTTAAAAATAATGCATTCATAAAGGCGTTGTATTTTCGAGATTACAGTTAGGCTTCATTGCGCTAGTAGGCACGTGGGGGTATATTTTACCACCAAATTCAATTGATCATTTGGAACAAAGTCATACGTAAACGTATTAACCACAAATTGATAAATTCACTTTATTTTCTATATTTATACCATTTAACTGCTTTTCAAGAATCTAATTGTAGTTCTAGTACATATTACTTTGCAGAACAACGGTTGTTATTACACAGGTTACTAGGCACGTGGGGGTATATTACATCTCCATGCAAATTCGTAAGATCTTTCCGTTGCGGATTTAACTCAAATACTGGCAAGAATAACCTTGTCCGCTTACGCGCTCTGTTTCAGAAGATACTAGGTCAGCAGTGTGGCCAACCGGTAAAAGTTTGCGTACATGAATTTACCGACACGGGGTTAAAATTTACCCCCACGCGTCTTGGTAAAGGTTAAGCACACAATGATAAATCTTCAGGGTACTAAGCACATACTTGAAACGTGCATGTCCTAACAAGCACAATATCATTAGGCTTTATAATCCTGCACCACACGGAAAGAAATAAAAGGTTAGTAGCAACCCAAAAATGGGTTAATGTAACAGAGTAAGTTGGTAAATATAGAGCCTAATAAGTACAAGGTTACCGCAACCCAGCTAAAAAGGTTAGATCCAGTTGGTTGATTTAACCCTCCACGTAGGTTATTTTAAAGGTTTATGATAAACAACTGTATTTAGTTATTTTAACCCACCCCAAGGAAAATTTGTTACGATTTACACTATATGTAGCTTACTATAGTTATCTTTGAAAAAAAAGAAAAAAGCGCGCCGGGCTGGGATCGAACCGGGGACCTCATGAGTTGTAGTCCGAAGCGCTAACGACTACACCACCGAACACTTGAAGCTTACGACCGATAATGCGTGTATTTCGCCAGTTGCGCTACTGTGATATTCATTATATGAATGTCAATGTTGCAAATTACACTTTCTCATCAATAGAATATTAATAATAATTATATAGCACTACATTCCTAGATTTAGGGTTGCTAGATTACTTCCTAAGCTTTACCATAACGTTTTGTCGTTGGTACAAAACTTCCATGTGAAAGCCCTTCAGAGTTCAATGAACGCCATCTCGTATAGATGAGACTCGGTTCAGCTAACCCTCATCAAGGTTAAAAAATAACTAATTCTCAGAAGGTTAAATTTACCTTCACATTAAACGGTTAGCATAACCGAGCAGTGGGTTAATCATGTTGTTTAAATTAACCGTGTTGTTGGTTTATTCCTTCTTGTACCAATCGTGTAGGTAACTGACTACCCATGAATTGGTTGTTTTTACCCTGATTTCTGTTAAACCTTTTCAATTGGTTACCATTTACCTACAGAATTAGATACTTTCATGTCTCGAAAGGGTTGTGGTAAACAACCAGTAGATTATGGGCAACCCTTTTGGTCATCAACCTAGCAAAATCTTGACTTAGTTAAAACTAATTTCTTTCCGTGCAGTACATAGTTTGGTATTTAGGATGTTGGATAACACAATACAACGAAATAAAATACAGACATGCATAAGAACAAAACTTGACATTAAAGGCCTTAAAGTGGCCAGGATACGGTGCAGGAGAGGATGTTGGAAGGTACTA
>JAGDQP010061228.1:841-12074 GCA_022664845.1 Lepisma saccharinum
TGAGGTATTATCACTATAAATTAGTAGGTAAAGCTGTTACTTTTGATCAATTTTAGGAATATAAATAATTTTCAGTACTCTTTTTATTCTGCCAATTCAAAAGAAAAAAAAATCAACATTAAAAATCTTTTCAGCCTTTGAGTTAAGTGCAGTATTTTATATCTGGGGAAGGAAAAATATCTTTATTTGTCCAGATTGGTTACAAAAATATCCATCTCTGAGATAAAACGGGGAAACAGTACAACTTGATGAAATTTTTGGACTTTCTTCCTCCAGCAATAAATATATTCTATTCAAAGGGTCAGTAAGCCATTCTTTTTAAAATATAATTGATTAAAATAAGGAATGATTAAGCACGGTCCATAATTGAAACAATGAAACCCAGTAGTGGTCTACCAAGCACTGCAAACATGGTCTACAACTGGATCCTGTCGATTAAGAGCTAAAATAAGCTAGTGGACAAGCAAGTTGAATTCACAGGACATTTCTGTTACTTTTTTCCCTAAAAGCAGCCGTTTTTATGTTTTACCGGTACTGGGCCGGTGTGGTCGATTACTAGACGTCCACGCCTTTCAGTTGTTCCTAAGGAGGGCCAGTAAGCTTAGCAATAATTATTATGAGTCTTGACGTATGTTCTATGCAAGAATAATTATTATTATTTTATATAATTAGTAACCTCAATTCGTATTACTTAATATGAATTCCAAATTACTTGTATATTTGAAGATTACACTTACCCCCTGGGTCATTCCATGTCAAATCGTCCCGTGCACGAGGAAAATGTAAGCCGAAATTTGGTGTGTGGTTTCTGCTAGTCATATAATGGAAAAGTCTTAATTATTATTATTGCAATACGTTAAGAAGTTTAGAAAAGTGTATAATGCTCGCTCGATGCACCTGCGAGTACTACAAATACATCTGCACAGCACCAGAACGGAAAAGGAGAAAACCTCCAAACTTTCCACAGTGTTTCGGCCTAGCATGAGGCCTTCACATATACTTTTATGGAAGAATATCTTTTGAATTAAACCTGCAGTAAAAATTGTTAAAGTTAGTTTTTTTTTCCACACTCTTTCCGTATATACGTAACGTCAAAAAAGCAAAAGTGAAAGAAGGAAAGTTAACACAAACAGGGTGTAGGCATTTTAGGAAAGAGGATGGAAAGTATTGCAAACACAGAAAAAAATTGTAGAGGTGTTTTTCCTCCTTTAAAATTAATAAGTATTTTGCATATGTATCCAGGTGTATAAAGTCTCCATGTTATCCATAAAGTTCTATGACACAGGGTAGTTCAAAAGTCCCACTACAGCCTGGTAGTTCACAAACCGACAAGAAAATGACGCATCGTAGTACACAAGTGTGGAATAGTAGGTAGGAGCTACATTTTGGAGTATATGATGAACGTAGCCGCCATATTGGATGGAGATCAAATTTTACAAATAGCAAGTAAGTTGTGTGGCTTATCATATAACACGTGAATGTTCCCAGAAAGAGTAATTCCATGTGTCAGATTTGACCCACCTGTTACAGTGTCGGAGTTAATGGCAGGGAAAGAATGCTGTTGGATAAATGAACATAATATGCACTGCAAACTATCAGTGAAGATAAATTCCAACCCTGTAACAGGTAGGTCAGATCTTTTAACGTAGTTCACGCTTCGTTAACACAGTCTTTTGAACAAAGGAAAAAGAGTGCAACGGAAAGTTAAGTTTTTTTTTGTATGATATGTACGATCTTTAACATTGGGATACTAAAGAAAAATTTGGAAATATGTATGGAACTTCAGAAAATGTTGACTGATGGAGATGAATGTGGCATTGAAGGCACGTGTTGCCTTCTGGAATCCTTCTTGTAAGAGTGTTGAGATACATCGCAAAAAAAACAGTCTTATGGATGGATCCCCTTTTCAATGTTTTGTATTCATTCGAATTCTACTAGCATTACCAATATCAGTTATGAACGGAAAAAAGCAGTCTTTTTCCGAACCTCAAATTAATCAGAACCTGTTTGAATTTATATTTATTTTGTAGCCTTTTGTCATCTTTGGCTCAGGCAGAGGAACCTGAGATCAACCCTATCTCAAGAACGTTTAGCTGACCTAGTCACTGTGAGAATCAAAAATCATTTACTAAGCTCGTTGGATCAAAATAGTATTTTAAGGGAATTTACAAAATTGAAAGGTAGAAAAGTTAGTTTTTCGAAGTTGAACTTAACAGTTGTACAATTTTCTTTACATTGAACCAACAAATTCATGAACTTATCAAAAAGTTCGTGTTGAACGCTACTAGATCTTCTTGTATTATTATTTTGTATATATTTACAATTCAAATACTTTTTCATGACTTAAAACAATTTGTTAAAATTTTAAAAGCATTTTCAGTTCAGTTTAGTTACGTTTTGTACCTGTGTACAAATGTTTGGTGTATCCAGATTCCTTATAGTTTCTCCATTATTTTTTTTTTACCAGTAAATCATAATTATTTCCATGTTTGTTTGTATTGTACAGATACTTTGTCATGTTGTTGGTATTACCCATTTTTATAGCATTGCCTGAAGAAGTAAACTATAAGGTAATATTAATTGCCAACAACATCAGGAAATGTAAGCGTGGAAATACTAAAAATTAAGAAAGAACTTTTCACGAAAGTTATCTATGAAGTCGTGATTTAATGGGGAGGAAGGAGGCGTTAAAATTAATCTTTGCTTGTAGTAAAATTTACTCTTTAGCCGTTCTGCACAGAGACAACTGAAAAACACACTGACTGATGTGAGTTTTCTTACAGTTGTGATTCACATCCTATCCTGTACGACAAACATATCTACCTGCTCTCTGTGGGAAGGAGCCTTGACTCCTGGCCCGAGAGCAAAACTAAAACTCGTTCTAAACAGTAATGTCCTGATTCCTTGTGACACCCCGCTAACACTTTAATCGTCAATGCTGCGTATACTTGGCAATAGGCTGTTTTGTTACAAAACTTTTTTTTTTCTTTTTTTCAGATCAACCTACTCCAGGATGGAATGACCCACCGATTTTTTCGTACAATGCCACGTCTACTCAACAACCAGGCGCTCCAAGGAAAGGCTGTCTTCTAAACAAACGAGTAGCATTTCCTATGAGCCCGGCGGTAGCAGCAGAGAAAAGTAACTCCGCTAAGTCTGTTATTGGAGCTGCGACTCCTCCGCTTCCTGGTACGCCGCCGTTACCGCCTTCGGCACCTCCTTCGCAAGAACTTAAGAGTTCGTTACCTCCTCAGGTTCTTTCATCTTCGACCAGGATAGCCAAAGAAGAAGCCTTGTCCCAGACAATGGCAAATCTCGAGGAAATAGTGAAAGATTTTAAAGCAGCTGCTAAGGTGAGATGTGTGTAGGTTCTCTTCATAAAGAATAGATGCCTATAAGATTGGTATTTGGGCCCTTAAGGTGAAGTGTTACCAGCAATTGTCTTTACATACCAAAATGTACACAAGGGACAGTTGTTTTCGAAGGTCGTGTTTTCTGATTTTATAACCTATATTTTCGTAATATAACAAAATTCTGCAAAGTTTGAGCTCTTTCTTTTCAAATTCAGTAATTTATTGACTTTGCATACAATAGATTGCGACTCCACGACATATACCTAAGAAAGAGAGTGCCGCAACGATTTGTCGCCAGAAACTGTTAAAACTTAAGTGCTTTTGATGGACTAAGAACTTACGTCAAAACACTTCTGAAAATGTGTCGTTGATGTCACCACAGGATATATCATAGTAGAAGGAAGAGTTTAGATCTTAACTTCCGTGCTGTTCCCGCACCACCAGGCGATGTTGTTTTTAGTACACTTATATTCATAGAAAATGGCCGGGCACAATATAGCAACAACGACCCAGTAATCCACACAGATTTGAAATGAACATTTTGTGTTGCGACTGCAGCGTATGTTAGTACGGTGTTGGTACATTGTACACATTTCGTACAAAAATTCTATCGACCATTTTTTGAGAATCTGAGTATATTTTACGTAGAAATTTTATGCCCAGTAGACCGTTGCAATATTTTCTACTTTAGGTATGATTTACCGTGTAAAATTTCTATACGAAGTACCAAAAACGCATAAGTTGATGCTCCGAGAAAAGTAGCACATGCATCTTTGCAGTACTTTCTTCTCTTTGTATGTATGACAAAGTCCATTCATGATATATTTTAAGCAGAAAGTGTTTCAATGAGGTGCTGGGTATTCAATTTGTATGCTAAATGCTAGAAAAAGGATGTCCTTTGCTCCACCAAAAACAGGAAAGTGAAACTTCATGTCAACGAATCGTTCTGACACTTCTCTCTTCTAGTATAATATATGGATTGTCCACAGCATATTCGGAACAAAAAAGTACGGTATTGCTCAAAATGCGATCATTATAAAATTCTATGCAGCTAACAGATTCTAAATTTCATTACGAAAAGAAAGTTTCAAAAACTTCGTTAAAAAAAATGTTAATTAAGGAAAATATATGTCATTAGAAAAGTACTAATTGCGGAAACTATTCACCCACAGACGCGTTTTGGCATAATAAGAAATTTACTGGTAATACTTCTAATTTTTAGCATCCTGTGTGGTCAACCATCCCTTATGTGTACTTCCGTCTATAATTCTGTGACACCCTGCATGAATCACATAACCCTTTTTGTGTGGACGTCCATAAGAATAGCAGTGTGTGGTCTGTCTTGTTTTCTCTGTTTCTCGGACGTTATTGCTTACGTAAGTACGACGATTTGAAGGATGATGCACGACATGTTTAGAATTACATTCGTGACTTCTTCTTCTTTTTTTTTAATGAGGGTTATGGGATTTATTCACGGGGCCACAAAATTACAGTACATGTTTCAAATTCGCATTGTTTTTGTGTGCTTATCGCTTCACCCATTGCCATAGGTCAGATGTGTACAAAGGATTTTAAATGTTGAGTGTGTTTTAAAATATTTATTGAGTAACATTGAATTAAATTGTATTGTATTTAGGCACCTTTGGCTCAAGCCGGAATGGCATGTGGAAAATAAAATCGGCCAGGATCAAGTTTGAAGGTACTATCCCGATATTAAGATGGTGTGACAGAAAAAAACTTAAGCTGGATACCAAGATCTTCCGAATGCAAAGCGAACGCTCTTACCAACTGAACTACGGCCGCCGTTCCATTTGTAAGTAACAGGTATGAGACTGAAGTTTTGGTGATATTGGGCGTCTGCAGTCTGAAAGTTTGTGGGGCAGTTCAGTAGTATATATATATATAAATGAAGAATATTTGTGATATTTTAGATTAAAATGACAATATTCAAGAATTTAAGGACTCTCCACTGTCTTCCAAGAATTAACTACTGATACAGATAACGCTGGACAAGTACATTATTTCGATGAAAATTACACGTAATTTATGTAAAGTAAAATTCTAATTTTTACATCAAAGTGAATGTACTTCCAGTTTGTGAAACTTTATTCACTTTCAAAGAAATTTTCTGCTTTTAAAAATCGTATTCAATACTTTCGGTGTTTAATTCAACATGTTTTCTTATTCCAAATCTTTGTTTGTTCAGGTTTGTACACGCTGAAATAAATTTGACGATAGTAGAAATATATAGTCTCTAATTACTAGAGCTTTGTACGGAGACTGATTTCTGTTCAGTACACGCACTATTTAATTTCATTAGACTTAAACATGTGTATTCTAAAGTTGTTTACCGAGCTGCCGTAGCTCAGTGGTAGGCCATTGGCGTAGCTTTCGGGAGGTCGCGCGTTCGATCCCAGTAGCCGACTGAGGTGTTTTTTTTTCAGTCACACAAGGCAAATGCCGGAATGGCACCTTCAATATAAACCCTGACCAACACCTTCCCGACTCCTTTCCCTTCCCTATCCCTCCCTGAGGCTTAGGTGCCTAAAGGCCATAAATAAAATTCAAATGTCTAAAATTGTTTATTCAGATTCCTAGAAAATGTCTGGTGTCAACAGGGAACTCCAGAAAGTAATATCATTTGTTAACATGGAACCGATGTATTTGTGGTGTCACGGAAAAGCAGGTTAAGTAAAATAAAAATATCATTTTACAAAAGAAAAGTAAATTTCATATCATCATGACGGATACGTATAATCCATAATTTTGAACGACTGTATTTATGTTCGTTATTACTGGATTTCCATCAAATAAATTTCTTGGAAATACCTACTAAAACAGAGCGTATGGTGCACTAACTGAATTTTAGCAGGTTTTGACGTAACTTCCTTTTGCATAGTACTACGAACATGTGGCTAGAACATGTGGCTATTAGAATATGAGCAACATTTATTTTACCTCTATAAAGAATATACTTTGAAACGTTACATTATTATACAATGCTTTTACCTTAAAAGCTTTTCTCGTCGGCCATTTTCTGTGAACGAGAGTGTACAATTAAAAGTCATGATGCGCCGACCCGTGATCCTGTCAAGAGTTACTACACTTCGAAACGGTAGTGGGGACGCACGCGGACTCTATTCCAGCTGCTGATCATGCCGACTGAAGTTCTTAATTTCACTAGGCGACTTCGGGATAATGCCTCAACTAAGGACCTAGTCGCTGCTTCCTCATCCTTTAGATTTGATGGGCTTAGGCCAGAAGTTGCCAGTTCAAACCATAAAAAGAACTTGGTTACTCACTGTGAACGCTACATGGTGCGTTAATGAAAATCCCTTCAGAACTTTCAGATTCAATTGATTTCGATAGTTAAACTTTCCTTATTCACACAAGTTATGTTAAATACATAATAATACACTTCCTTTTGTGAGTAATGAATTGACAAAATACTATGATCATTGTTTTTCAGCATTTGCTACTAGGCTGCATGCAGTATTTTATTTATCTTCACCCTTTATATTAAGTTTATACCCATCAATCTCGTAGTTTTTTATTTTGGGCATAGAACACAGCCACACCAAGTGAATGTGGGTAATACGTAGAATACAATGAGAGTACAATAGTACCATGATGGTCAGAGGCAGATTTATTTAAGGCAGGTGAACTGAAGGTGCGTTGGCATTGCCTTCTGTCGAGTGAAGATGATAATGTCTTCAGGAGGGGGCCTATACTTTCAGGGGATTGCGAACTGTTCATCTCTCTCCAGTGATTTGAACTGAGTCGCCGCTAAATTACAAGATGACGAGCGAAGTAGCCTGTCCAGTGGGGACACCGTATTTCCATACGACGTGAATATTTATTTGCACAAGTTTCTGTTACACCTAGTGTAGCCATTTCACACTGGAACTAAATAACTCCACAACTAAATAATTAACTAATATGATACGTACCTAAAATGATGATTATTTGTGGAGTAATAGTACCTTCTCAGTAAGCATCCCTGGTCTCGCCATTTGTTCTATAGTTGAGCTATGTAGTAAAAATTTAATGCTAATTTCTATTCATAAACTGTTAATGTTATAAAAACTTATGATGATTCCTAGTTAATATTTTCAAACACTAATGATAGCGACATTCTTTTCTAGACGAAGGATGTGGATGAGATTCAGAGGCGATTGACAGTCATGCAGAAAATGTGGGGTGAAGGCAAATTAAATGATGATGTACATTTGAAAATGATTCAATTATCTGAAGGTAAGCTCTGAATGACAAATCATTGTAAACTGGTGTGGTGCGTAACAGGTAGAACTGATTAAGACTTAAAAGAACTAAACTTAGTATAAGGACGCGCTAAGAACTGAGCTATGAGATATTGGCTGTTTGCTTGCGTCCCTCTGTTATTTAATTCGTGTCTGACTGCAATCATTTGAATATTTGAAAAAATATTGCAATATTTTTAAGACACTTTTGTATGTGTAACAGTTTGAGCAAATGGAAATATTTTGTTTGAAATATTGTCAACAAATTCGATTTGATATTGTTACCTTGTTCAACTTTTCTTGAGTGTGCACTCAGATTCATTGAAATAGCCGACGAAGTAGTTTTCAGGACCAAAAAAGTTGGAAGAATTTGGTGACACTACACAGAAAGTTACGTAGGAATCTGAACCAAGTGAAATCATCGCTTTAAATCTGCTGTGAATGTGGTTTTGTTGTCACAGTGTTGCCAAAATACTATCTTCGAAACATGCGCATCGAACATTTCATATTAATCTATTAAGGTAAATGTAAAGCAACGATCTCCAATAAAAGATGGCAGCACTACCTCCGTATATGTCTACTGTATTTTTATCGTTGCATGAAATTTCAATGCTGCTCCTATAAATTCAAGCCTAGAGAGTTCTAACTTTCAGAGATGAAAGTTCATAACCAATTCAAGAGTTCAATCGGTGCCGATTTTTAATTTTCTTTTCTGTTCATTGTTATAGGTTTTGATATTCACAGCAACAATCAGGCGATTTCGACAATGACGAAAAACAAAAATAAAAGATAGGCATTGATATGAACTCTTGAATTGGTTATGAACTTTCTTCCTTGAAAGGTAGAGGAATGTCCATTGCTACGGTGTACAAGGACTTAAAAGCACGCATAAAGAAAGGCCTTAGATGTGGTTTGGAATTGTATAAAAGTATTGAGTTTAGTTGATTGTGATGTGCGTTTTATTTGCCGAAGATTAGATTATTAAAGTCTGTCTGATCATAAATAGTGCGTCGTGCCTTTCCTTGTTAATTGGAAGCATTAGTATTAATAATCTAGTGGACCTAGCTCTGAAGGATTGATGAAGATATTTATTTCAAGTTATTTGTCTATTGTTGAATTGTTGTTGGATACCCTTCATGGTCTTTAGGCAACTATGGCACAGGCCGTATGGCTGATGATGGGATGTATTGGTGGGAGGAAACGGAAGCACCTCGAGAAAATCCACGCACACGGTGTTTATCCACCACAAAGCCCACTTGGCACGAGCTGGGATCGATCCGACGACCCGTAGCCCCAGAGGTGAGCGCTCTACCAACTGAGCCACCGTGGCCCCTTTATTCGTCTATTGGATATGCTCGGCTGCTGTTTATTGACCACCCCAATACCAAATCCTAATTTAGAATGTAACCTAACCAGCCTACTTCGAATAGATACTAGTAGTTGATGAATGGTTTATTATCATTTTTATTACCCTGCAGTCAGGAGAAAGAACGCCAAAATATTTAAATGAAACAAAGAAAACATAATAGATGAGAAAGATAACCAGAAAACAAAAGGGAAGGGGGATTACTAATAATTTCTTAGCTGTAGGATCACTCTAGTTATTATCCAGTAATTGATAAATGTTGCCAGGTCCATAATTCTAACAGTTTTTGACAGGAACCTCAGAGAAACACTGAAGCTTTAATAAAATTGGTGCGCTAAGATTGTGAGTGCAACGTGTTCACTTGACCGTTTTTAAAAGGACTGCCCTTTATTTTCAGTGAGCAGCAATTACCGTAACAATTAAATGTTCTTCTTTGTTGTAGAAAGCAAGAAAATTAGGATATTGAAAAGTGTTTTTGTTATTTCTCTTGTGCTGATTTGGGGGGGGAGGTGCCCATTACAAAAAGAAAAGGCAAACGGCATGAAAATTGGTTAATGAAGTGTATTCAAAATTAGCCAATTTCCATATTCACGCTTTTCGGTATTGCTAACTCATAATGTGCAGACTTTTATTTGGGGGGAAAATTTAAATTAGAAAAGTTAAGTGGCTTGAACCTTTTTTTTTTTTTTTCAAAATATTTCAAAATCTAAGAGCAGTCACAAATATTAGAACATAGTGCACTAGTACTTCCAAAGTACTATCAAATCGATCTCGGAATCTTATCCATTGATAAGTTATATGTCTTCAATTGATTAATGATCACATAATCTTTGAAAAGGTATTATTTATCGAGATGGCTGCCCATTCTATATTATAGTAATTTGTATTTTATGAAGCATATAAACTTCTGACCTCCGCTATATTGTAATTAGAAAAAAAAAATCTGTGTTTGATTGTGGTGGTGGTTATTATTATTATCGCTGAATATGAATATGTTTTGTAGCTCGTCTTTTCAATCTACGGGTATGAGGTTTTTTAGTTTTTGATTCTCGCTTGGATTGCTTCCACCATCAATAATTATTTTTTCTCTAATTACACTTGTCAAGAGCGGACGATACTGAAACAAAATATTTGATCGTGTCTCCAGCAAATGACGGTAACTATTAGCCCTCCTGGTATAATGCGCAGAAGGAGTTTTATGCCTGTAAAAGAACCACAAGCTATATACGCAATTATAGCTCATATCTCTAATAATAAATCAGGGAATAGTCAATGTAACCTTATATTCTAGCAAAATGAAAGATTGCGGCTTCTGTATACTATGCGATGACTAAAACTTCTCTTCTTAATATTTACAATAAGACATTTGATATGAATCATATACGTATGTACAATTATATGACAAAAAATGTTCCAGCTTATACTTGAATGAAAATTTCAGAATTGATAAAAAAAAAGTGTTGTAAAGGAAGAAAAGAAAACTTCTATTGATCTGGCTTTGTAGGTTGATAAAATAATATCTAAACGGGGTCAGGTCAAGGTTCTATTATCCGTCACCCACACTAGGAGATTCCTATCTTTAACAATTGACAATCAGGCAAGGTACAATAACCTATACCGTCGTTAAGTTGCTATTAACCCACAAAAGGGCGTTCGCATGAAGACAAAAAAACTTACTTCACATAAGAAATCAGCCTAAGGGGGCGGGGGTCATCACTTTGGAGAGGACCGCAACGGAGAGAACTGAACTTTCTCATAAGAACCTGCCGCAGTTCAGTAATAAGGCCCGTAGAATTACAATTAATGTTTCAACTTGTTCAGAATGCTCTAATTACTTGCAACGATGATTTCTATTAGGGCGACGACAACGTTTCACATACTGAAGAACGATCCGGGAATAATTAATAAATGGACCACGTTAGGCCCTAGAGAAATCACGATAGGAGAACTTTATATTATTTCCCACATAAAGGTATCTCACATAAGAGATATTAGCACAAATTAATAAATTATGACCACATAAGGTCTCCCTAGCGGAAGAAAATATTCAATTGGAGTGGCATAATGCATACGGACGAAATTATATGTAATAGCAATTATCAAACAGCAATCACTAAGCAAAAACGAAGTTCGCTATCCGATCACACAAGACTGGGGGAAAGGAGGTGAGATAATTAGATTAAGAGCACATTAGCCCTGTTAATTCCCAACCTAACTCCCGCAGTTCGATGAAAATACGATTGCTGTGCTTACAT
>JAGDQP010061229.1:1226-12074 GCA_022664845.1 Lepisma saccharinum
GATTGTGGAAGAGTAGTTTCATTCGTCGCTTGCAATTAAGAGATCACCGGTTCGATTCCTGGTGGGAACGTATTGAGCGCAGTGGTTCGGAGTCCACTTTAAACTGACGTTGTCTCTTTAAGACGGCATCCCCCATCTGATGGAAGGCAAGGCAAACCATCATCGGTTCACCTTGCTCACACAACATTCGGATCATCCAACAAAGTTGCCATTCGAAAAAAAACAACACATTCTTATCATCAAAACAGACTGTGAATTCAACACTCTGGCCAACAGTCCGCACTAACTACTAATTATTTGTAATTATCCTACATTAATAACATATTATTTCAAAACAGTCTTGGCATATAGCTAACTGAATTCAACGAAATATATTTAAAAATTTGCCATTTTACTAAACTGAATTAAATTTTATATATGGACTTTAGATATCTTGGGCTCAGGTCGGATACTGAAGAGGACACGAAAATCGGCTAGGTCACAGTTTTAAAGGTACCATCGTTGCCGCTGGAATCGAACCTAGAAACTTCCGAATAGTAAGGCAGCGCTCTAACAATGGAGCTGTGGCCGTTTAGTACTTTCTATTTTGTGCTTATATAAAATGTATTCAAATTGTTATACTTATGCTAAAATGAGTATTTAAAGAGGGCAATAAGTGGGTGTTTAAGGCTGATTGCATCGCCTTCTTATTTCGACACGCAAATTCATAACAATGAATACAACACTACTAACAAATTCAATAAATAAATAAATACATTTTATGTACAGTCACGGACAAATAAATACTGGACCACTGACTAATTCTTTATCTGAGATTTGAAGAAATAATACTACAAGTTATAGAAATCTGCTGACAGAGTAGTTTTTTCAATGTTTCAACATGCTTTTCAACGCGGTGGTTAAGCCATGCTAGACACATAGGGTGGTCTCTTTTTTATTATCTCCGACTACACACTCTTTTAGTATAAAATTACTAACCTCTCCCTCTGGCCGCTGAACACTGGTCTACAAGAAGCATGAACACAAATCCCAATACTAAGGAAATACCGATAAGCGAATGGAGATCAGTGGAATGAACATGTTCTGCCATTACAGTCGCAGTTCCCTTACTTGTCGCCGAGCCTGCGGTGAAACCTGAAACTATACAACATGTAGGTGTTACTGAAGGTAGACAGTACAATAGAATACTTAATTGGTAATTGTAGCGTGCTTTTAACAACAAAAAATAACTATGAAACTTTTTTTTTGTGATCCATAGTTTAAATACATAGAAATTAGGATTAGATTCACTTGAGTACACCTGCGTGTTAGTGAGTTTATAGTAACATATTCTTAAATTTATATCGGTGCCTTTTAAAGCACGCTCCATACAAGTAAATAAACGGAATATAGACAAAGTTATGCGTAAAATAAAAGTTTAAAAATATGCTACTCAAATTTATTCCAATTAAATTCTGCGTTAATAGCATTTCTACCAAATTTTCTTTTTCAAGTGACTCGTAGAGGTTCTAGCACTCTAGGTCGTGGTTCCAAATCGATACTTTATCGATTTTTGTGGCGCCATTTTGAATGGACCGAACGTATAAAAATATTATATTATGATCCGGGTTATATAATCTGTCAATTCTAAAATCTATAGCCGGTTGAATTGGACGCGAATATAGATCTGTCTTGAATAGCACTAATTCGACAGCAAGAGAAGAGTAGGGCGATTAAACAATAAATTAAGAATTTGTTGGATGAATTGTTAAAAAAAAAAAGGTTGGGGCTTTGTTATAGAGTGTCTAAAATTACAGGGTGTAAGACTGACTATTATATACCTGTATTAGTCACAAGGTTATGTCACATATATTACTTAGCAATGAGCAGCCTTCACAGTGCCGGACGCAAAGAGGTGCAGAAAAGGTAAGCAAATGACAAAAAGAAAAACTGAGCGATTACGATTTTTATTATTATTATTATTTACATACTTATTCCGTCTCGGTAGCAGACTTCAATTACAATTCTGCATACAATAGAATGAAGATTAAATGAATGAATGAAAAAAAAAATGTAATTTTCTAGTAGCTGTTAACTTCTGAAATTAATTTTGGTGCGCCACAAATCATCATTTTTATTCCTGTCCTTGTATCGCTCTTGTGCTGGGTGATACGTGTGTGTTACTGTATGCTGCTTATGAGAATTGACGTAATATTATCCGTTACGCGTTGTTCCTTCATATTGCTACGCATACAGCTCTTAAGTTTAAAATGTTCGCTTTTTGTGTTCTTACAAAAATTGCATAACGTGAAAGTGCATGTATGAGCAGGATTATTTATTCGACAATATCTGATTTGTAGTAAGTAAGAATTAATACGTCAACTACAGTACTTACGTGAATCTAAGACTCGATTTTTTTCTCCCCCAATGTTTGCTATCGCCGTTAGTCACGATTCTGTAACTAATGGAAGAAAGTATTGTAATTACACTGGAATAAATTCCAGCGCCGAAATTTATGGATTCTTCTCAGTAAGTTTAATTTTAATCTTATTTTCCCAGTTTTAGTTTTAGGGTTTATTTCATTTTTAAAAATCAATGCAGTACATTTTTTTTTTATTTGTTTTGTCTTACATTCGAGAATAGTTTTTTTTTTTTCACAAATATTTGGCTCCATCTTACATTTGCATAAATACTGAATATCATTCTGACCATTGGATAGTTAGGAAAAAATGCAGAATAAATTGAATCATGTTGTATTAACAGACCAATTATTGTGAAAGAAAGTCTTGAAATTTGAAAAAGAGTTTGTTTCTTGGATGTAAGCGGGAACATAAACTAGATCACACAGCAGTGGATTGGTATTACGTTCATGGTGGTAAGGTGCAAACATGAGAGACAAATATACAGAGTGGTTCCAAATTATGTGAACAAACTTTCGCACACACACAAACAAAGTTATTATCCACTCGGGTCCAAATCCGCTTTGTTTGTGTGGCCGAAAGTACACACACTAGCATATTTTACCAGTGCCAGCGTGTTATGAATGATATATAAATTACTTTCTTAGCCGTCGGGTCAAATTTTAATTCATTGAACTGGGCAATCTTACATTTTAGCTAATTTCAGGAACATTTCCGTCGCACCGGATGCATTTTTTTAACGTAACACTTTTTTTTCCTACCATTTGGACTGTAAGTATATAATTGAAGCTATTTTAAAGTACAGAAAGGTATTTCCTTTACGTTTTACTATTTTCGTAATCCGTGCCCTCTATATCATCATCACCTTGGAACCAGAAGGTACTAAGTCCACTTTTTGGAAAAATGGAGTTAACACTACAGTCTTGTACTGAAGGGCATCAACCCTCAAAATAATATCTTACAAAACGACCTCTCAGTGGTCACAAAAGTAATTAATTTATACAGGCTTTAAATGGTACTTCAAATTTTAAAACTTTTTTTTTAAGTAGCTGAAGTGGGCATAGTACCTTCTTGTTCAAAGATGACGATATAGCCATTACAATCGTATATTATGACTAAATTTCTCAGTGAAAACTCAACGTGTCTGCAAATAAACACGGTACTCTTGAAATACAATGGCCTTCTAAAATCCTTTCTCTCCAAGTGTACAAAAAAGAAAGACGGTCACAAAACAGGAATGCAATATCAGGTTATGGGATCCGGTTCACGAAGAAAAAAATCTGGTACCTTTATACAATAAACTTACCTTGAATTTTAACAGAAAACAATGAGCGAACACCTTCAGGAATAATAACAGCAAGAGCTGTGCCTACAAGTAAACCTGCTCCAAGTACGGACACCTTTTGTAGTTTATCCTGAAACAATTGCAAAAGAAAAGAAAAAAAGGCCAACATTAACTATCTTAAAATAAAATACGTGCATACAAGTTATGTGCATACACTGAAGGAAAATGCAATCCAAACACCTAGAACTTACTCCGAATAAAATTTGGACCACAAATTAGTCTATTTCATGTATTTCATTGGTACATGTAAAGGATCACAACCTACAGAATGCGCGCGCAGCGCCTTTAGGCACCACCACGTTGTATATAGGCATGAACACGAGCATGTACCCCATCGTAACTGTCCGGTGTCATCCTGTGGAATGGTGTTCCACGCATTATGCATCTGAAGACTCGGATCGACAATGGCGGTTGCTGGTTGCGGATGAATCCGGAGCTAACATCCAATCCTGTTTCCCACACATGATTCCTAGAGCGAAAGATCTGGTAATCTTACCGACCAGGGTAACCCGTTCACACACAAGAGCATGTCTGATTGCAGCTATGGTATGGGGATGTAAGTTGAAACAGCCTCATTTCAGTTCATGAATACCAGCACAACAGGTTAATGAATCCTGATGTAAACGTTCGGCGTCATGATGTTAGAGATAGCAACAACGGTGGTCCTGTCATCATAGGAAATCCCTCCACATACCAAACGTCTGAGGACGATGACTAGTGCAGTTTGCCAATATACCATCTTCTGACCCATGTACGTCCATCACTGGTACCTAGGTAGACACAGAACACAGTTTCCAATGGATACTATTTTGAGGGTGCATACGAGAAAGTGGCAACCATACTACAGGCTGACTTGCGCGGAGAACGTTCCTCAACAAACGATTTTGACATTTTTATTTAGGGGTTTCTTGCCTCTTCGCTACTTAGATTCCATCTGTTGGATTTTTACGAACTTCCTGTCTTTCAGACAGAAGGTCTCAGCGAGACTAGCCCAAACCCGTATAAATTATACACACTACAGTGGCGGATCCAGAGATTGGGGGTAATTAATATTTTTGGAACTACTAGGGCTACGAAGGTGACTGAGGTGTCGTTGGAAAGGTCTCGCCGCAATTTTTCCAATGGAACAATGATCATATATATATATATATAGGATGCTTACTGCTGAAGCCTGGCGGTAGCTCATATGCAGTCACACGACTGGGCTCCACCTCACTTGTTTTATATTATTTTCAACGTTATAATTTTAGAACATTATAGGACGATATACACACATACATTTAGTCTTACAGCCATTTCTTTTATGTCTCATTGTTTTCATTCGACGTTGCTTCTGGATGTGTAAAAATTCTAAATTCAATGTATTTAGCACATTGTTATTTACCGTTTAAATCATTATACATCAATAATTCGGTAGTTGTCAAGCAGTCTTACATTATTTTTAGTTTTTTTTTTTTTTTTAATTTTACATGCATATACTTTATTTTACTTTCTTTTAGTATGGTATTATTGTTCTTACTTTTTAATGTTTTTCCTTCTTTCACGTACTTCGGTATTTTTACCGGTACTCTCTTTTCTTGTTCTAACGTTAATTATGAGTTAAGCCATAGTATAATTGGGAAAGTACACCTGATTATTGCTGTGTAGACAGTAATGAGTGTTTTGAATCATCTTCAATTGTTAAATATTAGCAGTAGCGTAGCGTGGTAGTCTCAAATGAGGAAGCTACATTTTTTTTTTATTATTATTTCTTGTCGACTCGCTTTCATCAGTTACACAAATACGAAAGTTTGTTTTATACACGAACGGATAGGACAAACCTAACTTTTTTCAGTATGTAATATCAGTCATGATTTTTTTTCAATAGTTTATTACCAGACAGAACTACTTTGTGGCCAAAGCAGCAATTTTTAGCATCTTGCCCTCCTGAGATATTAAGCCCCATACATGGCGTAAAAATTACAAACTCCAAAC
Source organism: Lepisma saccharinum (assembly GCA_022664845.1). Lineage (NCBI taxonomy): Eukaryota > Metazoa > Arthropoda > Insecta > Zygentoma > Lepismatidae > Lepisma > Lepisma saccharinum. The sequence goes on from JAGDQP010061229.1 coordinate 6,945, forward strand.
TTCGGACCCCCATAAATCTACAGACACAGTAGTATCATAGCTGTGGATATGTCTGCACAATCAGTACATGCAATAGTATTCACAACGAAAATTATGAACCCCCAACTTTATGCCATTCCAAACTACAACCCCTTTAAAAGTACAATTATCTGTATTTTTTCTGGTGATTTCCTGTATTAGTTTGCAACCCTGAATATTTACTCAGGGGCAATAGTATATATTCTCAGTGTACCCCAGTCTCTCCTGTAATCATTAGTCTTTGTTTCGTGTTCCAACCGATTAGTATGTCCTGCGCAAATGTAGTTTTCGTACAGGCTTGCTAATGCATAAAATGGCAATCCGCCGACAACAAAGATGGCGGTCATTCAGGAACAATTGTATATCAGAGTAAGTAAATAGTGATATTGACCTCATGCACAAGATTCATCACACACAAATTTCTATAATTTTCGGAGATGGTCGAGCAACCAACTTCACGATCTCTTGACCACTTCATATGGATTGCCCTTTAGGTTAGGTTTTGTTTTGTTTGATTGCTTCAAATACGTAAAAAGTAGAGTACAAGGATCATGAAGTGATTACAATGGAGCAACTCCAATTGAGGCTCGCGTCTATTAGTTTATATATTGACTATGTTTACCCTAACTCGATTTGATGCCGACTGGATATTTATCTCCCTCTGTTTTCAATATATACCGGGAGTGTTTATCGAATCCGGCACTGGAACAGCCACCAGTTACAAGGACCTGTGACACTCTCAATTCTTATTTCAGAAATGCTTAAGGAAACTCTCCTTAAGATGTTACTACGAAAGACTATGCTTGTTGAGACGTTCTTGCATACAAGATCCACAAACTTAAGTTACATCCCTGTACGAAGCGAAAGTCACTTTTCGACTTCTACTAAATACCCCAAATAATACAGCAACTATTAATCATGGTGTTGAAACCTTCCTTGCTTTTATTCACGTAGTTCTTTTCCCTACCACACAATCCTACTTTCTTCTGGCATATTGCTCTTACATTCTATTTACTATAAAATTTACTACATAGACACAGAATATTTTGAAAATCAGAAGCCAGCTGTTGCTTTGCTATTTCTTTTCAGGCACCATAAAAGTACAAGAGTAGGAACAACTATCACCGTACCTCAGACATGGACATAACTAACGGAATAGATCCTGCTAAGTAACTTCCAACTAACATGACAATAGTCAGTAGTATTAACTTTAAAGTCTCCTCCATTTTTAAGAATGAAAGAGAGCTTATTTTCACTTAATCGTTATAAACTCTCTCTCCACTTTCATCTACGTAGCCATGTTATCTTCCTTTCAAGCAGAAACGCCAAGGCGTGTTTCTTTCTAAAACAGATCACGATCACATATCCCTGTTCTCGTAATATACCAAAACCTATTGCCTCATTCTCCACCACAAAAAACAGCCCTACACTTGTTCAATTAGAGTAAGCGTCTCTGAAATTGGCACTCTCACGATCTTAAATAATATTAATAAAATACTTACTCTTACTCAATGGCTTACGGAGCTCGCAAGTTCATCGCCGTAGTAACAAACGTTCGCCATCGGGATCTATCCTGGGCAAGATCAAGCCAGTTTTCATCACAAACACCTAATTATCGAAGATCCCTTGATATATTGTCGTCTAGGTCTTCCTCTATTAAATTTACATCATCTGCGTATACGAACAGTTGATTCAACCCATTCATCGTTAGTCGCTTTTTGTCCTCTTTTATTTTTAAAATCGCATATTCTAAAGCAAAGTTAAACAGTAGTGGTGACAAGGCATCGAATCGTTACGAATCGATGTTTCAATTCGTTACGAATCTTGAAACTATCTGACATATTAATTATGACCTACCTGTACTCTGCTTATGGGGTCGCTGAGACACATCCTCATAAGTTGAACAAGTTTCTTCGGAATTCTAAATTGCACCAAGATAGTGTATAGCTTTTCTCTTTAATAATAGTAATAATAGTAAAACCTCAAAAATAATTGAGCGAAACTGATTATCATTTTCGTTATTGGCAGTGATCGAAGTGTGTACACGCCGTCCCCTTACTTTGTACATTTTGGATTTCACGAACGCCTTTACTTTCAATAGGCAACCGCCGCCACTAGGTGCAAGCGTACCTGTACTATTTCTAGCCACTTCTGTAAGCGTTCCAATACATTGTTACAAATTTAATCTATCAACAAGGCTAGAAATGGACCACGCTAGTATTTTCCCGTAGGACGTAGCTTCACAAGAACAAATATTTGTTAGGGGTGTCAACTACTGGGCTCAGTAGTGCCAACCCAGATAGAACCCAAGTGTTTACGCCAAGTGTGTACTAGTCTTGTTTATCCCTTGCAGTGCTAAACTTATCGCATGAAGTGTGTTTAAATGTTGGAGCAAATTTGGAATAACAAACTTGGCACATCAAAGTTTGCTGTAAATTTGGACTTACAAAATTTATGCATCAAGTATTTTTGCAAGTTTGACTGAATTTTGATCTATCATATATATTGTAAACCGTTAACGTACAAATTAATTACGTCTATTAGGTGGGAGTTTCTCTCTCTGTGTGTGTCTCTAAAGGAACAAGCCATATTTTCTGTGTACTTTCTCTCTCTCTCTCTCTCTCTCTCTCTCTCTCACACACACACACACACACACCTTGAACACACTACATGGAGAATAAATTACAGTACCTGCTCGGGTCGATGACATACTGCTTTTTTAGTTTTTGTATTGCGTATGCGCATTTTCAAATTTTATAAAAACACTAACCATTGGTTAGCTTAGGATTTCTTTTTGAACCCCGGCGTTCCAGTAAGTAATCTAACTGAAAAAAATAATCATTGTCAGTTTATCATTGTAAGGAAAAATCAAGGCTAGTTGAAATTTGGTTTTAACTAAGTAATATCTGGGAAATTGGCAGTTAGTTTGTTTGAGAAATTGCATTGACACCAACAGTAAAGTACACATCATTATGAAGCTCTTGAGTTGACTCGCGTCTGAAAAATCACGAATCAGCTTTCTTCATAGCTCTACTCTAACACAGAATCAATAAGATTTCCCAACTTCCAATACAATTCTACATAAATACCCTTATTCCAGAAACTGTTGTCGTAACATAAAAGAACTAGTAAAATGTACTTTTTAAGCAGAAGAACCCGTGCAGTAATCGGTAGAGTGGAGGAAAACAAACAAATCCTGAATTCGAATCGCACTGCAGACTGAAATCTTTTCTCTATTATAGGCTCGTTGTTGGTCTCCCAACATTTTTAAAAACAAGATTTGTAGATGGTTTGTCATGAAACATTTGTAGTAAATTTGGCGCGCAAAGTTTGTAGCAAATTTGGCATCCGTCAACTAGCAAATTCGCTTAAAGATTGTAGCAAGTTTGCTGCGAACTTCCTGCAAGTGGACTGTTCTATCTGAAAATACTCACACACCATAGGACGTTCAAAACTGGTACCGATACGTCCAAATCCAACAATGGACATCCAAAGCTGGATATTTCAAAGAGGTCCAACGTGGGACATCCAACGGACGCCGAAAACACATCCCAAACTGGATACCCCCAAAATAAATCCAAGTAGGAATATTCAATGGACGTCGAAAATATATATGAAACTACACATCCCAAAGTAATCCATGTTTGGACATCTAACTAATGCCAAAAACTCATCGGAAAATTGATATATCAAAAAGATCCAAGTGTAGATTTCAAATGCACTCCGAAAATACGTCCAAAACTCGTACATACTACAGAGTTAATTTTTGTACACTATCACACATCAAATAGCATGTATACAGAAAATGAAGGATGGGATGTCTCAAGTAGCACAACGACATGGGGCCCACATGGGTTCCATGTTGAATCAAGGCCGAAGCCAGTCGAAAACCTTAAGGGGAGCTTGGCAAAATTTAGGGGGTTAGTCGATATATCGAACAGAATTCCTCTGCGGGACGATTTTTTATAAAAAAAAATTAGTTGTTTCATAACGAAAACAGGAGTAAATTACATAGATTTCAATGAAAGTTTTCTGTGCTTTTTCAGTAAAAGAGGTTATTTTTGAGGGGCTTGAATTTTGAGCTATAAAAGTTCCACCCCAGACCCCCCAAATTGGGGTAACGGGGGTCAACTTGAAAATTTCAAATGGCAAAGGGGGTCGAGTAATTTATCGTTTAAAAGGTCTCGACAAAAGAAATATTTTGCCGAAAGTTTCAAGTCGCTATGTTGACCCCATCCAAAATTGCGGCGGTCACATTTCGTGTTCATAAAGTCCGTTGCCACCCCGTGAATCTTCGAAACGACTGCGAATATGAGCAAACTCAAAAACACGTCCTTCACATTTTTTTTAGGAGCTTGAATTTTGATAGAAGTTTCGTTTAGAACTTTCATCTTACTGCCATTTGGAATACGGAACAATTTGAAATTTTCAGGTTTCCCCAAATTATTTCTTGTATCAAACCCGTTGACACGTATCACTCGACCACTTTTGTCATTTGACAATTTTACGTAGACCCTGACCTCCGCTTACTCCCCCTAGGGGACACGAAGTGGACCTTCATAGCTCAAAATGTTAGCCCCTTAAAATAATGAAGAACTTGCTTTTCCGCTTTCTTATATTCGCAGTCGTTTTGAAGTTACACAGGGTGGCAATGGACTTTATGGACACGAAATGTGACCTCCGCCATTTTCGATGGGGTCAACATAGCGACTTGAAACTTTCGGCACAATATTTCTTTTGTCGAGACCTTTTAAACGATAAATTACTCGACCCCCTTTGCCATTTGAAATTTTCAAGTTGACCCCCCGTACCCCAATTTGGGGGGTCTGGGGTGGAACTTTTATAGTTCAAAATTCAAGCCCCTCAAATAATGAAGGATGTGTTTTTTCGTTTGCTCATATTCGCAGTCGTTTCGAAGATACACGGGGTGGCAACGGACTTTATGGACACCGTGTATATATATGGTGTATGTATGGACAATCATCATTTTCTAAGATGAAAGCATCCTCTTTTGGCACGAAAAATCTGGCTAATCTATATCCCCGTCGAATGTTTAGGTTTAGAAAATTTTTCAAAACTTCTCGCTGGAAAGGATAGTTAAATTCATAAAAC